>PVIH01006102.1:0-115364 GCA_004025045.1 Sigmodon hispidus | reverse complement strand
ATGCTTGTATCTGTGGTTCCACCTTTTTTCTTCAGGTTTTCTATTTCTATCTTTGCCTCATTTTGTGCCTTTTTTATTGCTTCTATTTCAGCTTTTATTTCAGCTTTTATTTCCTGGCATGTTTCTTTCATAGATTTGTTCATCTCTTCCAATTTTTTGTTTGTATTTTCTTCTATTTCTTTAAGGCTTTTTTTCATATATTCTTTTAGAGCTTCAATGATCATCGAAAAGGAATTTTTGGTGTTGCTTCCTTTTGTTTCCTCTTCATTGCTCAGTTCAGATCTTGTATTTGTAAGATCGCCACTCTCTTCTGGAGTTACCAAGTTGTCCTTTGTATTATTATGTAATTTTTGCACTGATGTTTGCCCATGGCTTCAGTGGTTCACGATTAGATGGGTCCTGGTCAATTGTGGCACTCAGGTTTGTGTGCCTCCTGTCACCTCTCTAGTCAGGGTCTGAGTCTGTCCTTCAGAGACCCTTGCAGTTGTTGGCACGCTCAGTTCGAGGTGGCAGTGGGTAGCCGTGCAAACTCCTTCAGCCGGAGCTGTGGGTGTGGTGACTGGGAGCGATTATCCGCCCCTGCTCCAGAGTATGCTGGGACTCTGCAGACAGCACTGGTCCAGGAGCAGAAATGGAAGCTATGGGAGCTTATCTCTCCCTCCCAAGCTGGGATATAGGCTCTTGGGCCTGGTGACCCCTCCTCACCTCTGGGCAGGGTCTGAGTCTGTCCTTCAGAGACCCCTGCAGTTGTTGGCAAGCTCAGTTCGAGGTGGTGGTGGGTAGCCATGCAAACTCCCTCAGCCGGAGCTGTGGGTATGGTGACCGGAGTGATTATCCACCCCTGCTCCAGAGTATGCTGGGACTCTGCAGACAGCACTGGTTCGGGCTGCAGTTTTTATTTTGAAGGTTGTTCTCTTTTAGTTTTGTGATATGGCATGGGTCTTTTCATTCCTTATTGCATATGAGTTTATTTCTATAACATCTTTAGTAACTAATGTTGTCATGGTGTGAACCTCTAGAGGATTTGTCACATCCTAATACAGAAATAAAATGAGCATAATATTTAGTAGGTGTCCTTGATACAGAGGCAGGAGGTGTACCATGAGTTCGAGGCCAGCTCAGACTACATATAGAGTGCCAAACCAACCAAAGCTAGGAACTAAAACTGATAAAGAAAACAAACACACATCCAAGATGTAGTAATTTCCATTTAGTTGCCTTTCTGAAAGAGATGGTTAATAGCACACAATTATATTGTCTGTCATTTTCACTATTTTGCAGTAATCTTTATTCTCTTGAACTCAACACTGACATTATGTGCTCTTCTCTCTCAATAGGATCCAGGAATAGAGAATTTGCATGAACTAATATATCAAGTAATAAGATCAGATAAACTAAATGAGGCAATCCTTTAATTCACCAGAATTTCTTTATGGCAAAAAGATAGATATATGAATGAGAAAATATTCAGATTACACATAAACCACTCATGCATTTATAATTTATAAAATGTGTATTATTTTTTCCTCTATTTTCCAACATCTTAAATATAAAATATTATATGTAAAAAAAGATGCAGTTGAAAACGGATTATTTTGTAAAATGGTATGTTACAAAGGTGAAAATTCTTGATTACAACGCCTAAAATGATTCTTTAAGAATGATTCCTTGTGATATTCTGTCATAGTTGGTTATCAGTGACTAGTTCAACCAGTCCAATTATTATCAGAGAAGTTTCCTGTGGCAGCTGGTGGGAGCAGATACAGAGACCTACAGTCCAACATTAAGAAGAGCTCAGAGAACCTTAAAGAACTGGGCGGGGGGAGACTGTAGGAGACAGAGGGGTCAAAAACAGCAGAATATGGCCCACAAAATCAATTAAGCATGGCTCATAGAGACTCCCAGAGGCTGAAATACCAATCATGGAGACTGCATGCTTCTTCACTAGGTCCTCTGCACTCCTGCTGTGATTGCTTAGGATGTGTGTGGGATTCCTAAAGTGTGAGTAGGAGATTCTCTGACAAGTCTGACTGCTTAGAAGACTTTTTTTTTCCTACTGGGTTGCCTCCTCTAGACTTTATATGAGAGTTTGTGCCAGTTATATTGCATCTTGTTATGCCCTGTTCAGTTGATGTCACTGAGAGGTCTTCTCTTTTCTGAAGGGGAAAAAGAGGAGCAGGGGATCTAGGAGAGAGAAGAGGTGTGGTAAGAACTGGGAGGAGTGGATGGAGGAGAAAGCTGTGTTAAGGATATATTGTTGAGAAATGAATAATTATATAAAAAGGTATGTGTATAATCCTTTTTGACCAGGATTTTAACCTTCTATTTTCATGTTTATAATAATAGATATTTATATTATGATTGGTCTTGCAAGGCTGATATTGATAATTTAATATTGAGTATGAATGAAGATGTATCAAAATTAGTTACTCAATAAGGTTTTTGGAAACTCCTATAATGTAAAAGTAATTTTTCTTATATTTTTGATATTTTATTTACTCATAATTGAGAATATATTTAGGAAACATCAATATTAATCATGCACAGACTCAAAAAAGAGTTAAGAAATTCACACATTACATGGCAAACAGTGAGTGTCTGGGCGGAATCTTTGTAATTCCCATACTCCTAGGAAGAAAGCCTGTATGTTCACCGATATGATCAGTATTTAATTAGCAGCCAATGTTGACTTTTATTTTCTTGTGTCTCTTCCTGTTCCTAAAAAAATTAAAAGATTTTTTATGCCCTCCCAAATTTTATTGGCTTATCACCTTTATATTGTCACAGTTCTTGTTTATACTTAAAGAATTTAACCTGAAATTTCCTTCCCATGCTCTATTTCCTCAATCAAAGTTGCCTGCTCATCCTACAGTAGACATTTTTGTCTGAATAGATATTCAGCTAGATTTGAGCCTTGAGAAATTCACATTTAACAGTTTTGTTTACAGACATTAAATTGGTTTTATGGTATTTTTAATCATAAATCTAAATGTTCTCTCACTTTTTTCCCTTCTTTACTTAAACTAAGAAGACTCTAAACAAATATCTGGTCTGTGTGATAATTACCTCTGGGATGTTCTGGCCTTTAAGATTCCCTCCTTGGTTGCATGCTGCTCCCCAGTTTCCTCTTTCAGTCTTTGATCCTCACTATTTCTTCAGAGCTTGTCTTTCTCATACTGTTCTTTTCATATTCTATGATCAGATGTGTTTCTATACTAAATGCTATATTTAGTTTTTGTTAGAAAATGATTTCCACCTTATCATAAATACTTGCCTAACCATTGTTTCATGCTAATATCCATGAAAAGCTGGTGGAGATATCATATTATGGTGACTGTTATACAAAATAAGGAATTTTAAGACTTCAACTGATAAGAAGTCCCTAGGATACTAACTATATATCACTGTTGGCAAATATTAATTATAATTACTCATATATATTCTAGATTCAGATGATGCATGCTCCAAAATCTCTAACTACATTAGCATGAATAATCACGTGTATAATCTTAATACTGAGGCAACAGGCTTGATTGGAGTTCAAGTTCATATTGTATTATATACACGAATTTTCTAGCAAATCTAGCTACCTTGCAGGCTTCAAGATCATTAGCACTACAGACTTCAACTCTGTCTCTGCAATATAAAATTAAAAATAATTACCAAGGAGGCTGAGGTAAAAGAATCACTGCCAAGTCCAATAACAGGTAGTTGAAATTCACAGTGATACTCTACTTCACAACACAAAAATAAATAAGTAAATTAAATGACTGTTGAACAGCTCAAAGGAGGCACCATCTGATGCAAAAGAGTATCTCCATCAACCTTCTCAAATGTAGTGTTTGGATAAAAGTATCCAAATGCTTCAATAATCTACTATAATCTTCTTTCTCCTTTATCTCAGCCTCCAGATTTTGGTTACTACCATTTCTTTTGATTTTTTTTCTTCCTTAAAATGTAACATTAATATCTTCTTTCAATAAGAACTGCTTTTTTTGCTCACAGATGGACTAAAGCAGGAGAACAGTAGTGGTATTGCAATGAGATATAATTGTTTTATTTTACCCCATTTCAATGTGTCTTTGTCTTCCAAGAGCAAAGCAAATGTCTTTCCCACACTATGACTCTAATCATGTAATTACTAAAAGATTGCTATTTAGTCATTGGGTACTACATTACTCAGATTTCACACAACTTGAGAAGCATGATCTTGAAAAATCCCATTATGTGATCTTGAATTGGGGAGGGAATGAACATGAAAAATCAGAGAGTAATTTTGTTTGATGTTTCTCAAATGAGATAACCAAAGTGTGCACATCCAACGTGCACTGAGATTGTGCTGTGCTGAGGGAATAATGGTTGACCCATTGCCTCATTTAGATTATGTTTCTTTACTTCTCTCTTTTCTAGAGCAACTTCTCTATCCAAGTTCTGCTTGAGAAGTGAGTTTTCAGAAGGGGCATGAAACATTTGAACAGAAGAAAGGTGTTAACTGATTGTGGCATCCATTTTTAAGGCAATAAATTTTCTTTTATCCACTTAATTATGTATATTGTCAAGTGGTAAGGTAGAGGTGGGAACTGCATTGTACTTGCGCATCAGAATACAAGAACAAAAGTGATTTTAAACAAAAGTGAACATTATCTCTAGGATGTAAACATGAAATACTTCTTATCTATGAATAGTAACACATAGCCTATGGATATATACACAGAAAAAAGAAAAAGTACCACTTATGAGGAGCATATTTTTCTCCTCTGATTCTTTTGGGTACAATTCATCTCTGCAGAAGTTGAGGATATATTTAACAAACACAGATAATAAACATTAGAGATATGCCTCAAGAAAATTCTAAACATTGATGAGATAGAACAAAATATATAATTTATAATTATTCAGAATAAGAAAAATATGATTATCTCTCATGCTTAAATCTTACATTTAGGCTGCCAGAAAAAAATTGTTTTGCACATTGCTGTTTATATTCAAGAAACTATGGGGGAATTCATTGGCTAATGTGTATTTTGAAGTCATTAAATCATTATAGAGAAGAAAGAAAGGTTGTAAGGCTTTGAATAAAAAAATACAATAACACAAACATCATAACGATTAATTTATTAATAATTTATTAGTAAATATATTAATGAGTGATAAAAATGTGAAAGTACAGTTATTAAATCTTAAACTTTTAGTGGTATATTTCCTAATAACATATGAATAATGATTAATATTCTTCAAAATTATTTTTCAAGAAGCTAATTTCAAGTGTCTACGCATAACGTATGTAAGAAGTAAAGACAGAGGAGTGGTGATGAAAAAAAGTCACCTATCTGCCCACCTTGTTAAACAATCACTTCATTCTTTCCCATTGCGATCAATTCTCATAAAACTTTCTTTTACTCATGAACTGGGAGTGGTTTCTTTCCATCAGTTTAGTTGAAAAATTATATTAAAATATTTTGTTTCCTTTCATTTTACTCAATATCCCATAAGGTATTTGTTTCTTCAGATACCTCAGATATTTGTAAAAAGTGTATTCTACACTTTGTTGCTGCAGAACTCTCATGAACATAGTTAAAAAATAAAAAATTCAATGAAAAAAAGAAACTTAAATTTTCTAGGTTGCAATGTATTTATGGCTAAATGAAATCTTTAGTGATACAACTATTTATTAATTACATTTGCTGGCTTCTTTCTATTTATACTCAATGCATTCATGTCTTAATATGTATATTATTAAAATGCATATCTATTTATATACAGTGGTATTAGTCTATCTGATACAACATCAAAAAAATCAGAAACTAGCTAAATAGGAGACATTTGGTTTCTAATAGTTTAAGAATCCAAAATCTAAGAATTAATGAATGAACAGGAATCATAATTTAATGAAACTTGTCTGTGGTTTACAGGAAGAGCCATCTTGTTATGTCTTACAGTTATTTAGTGCCCATATGAGATATTAACTATTTATTTTTTTGAGAAAGGATATTACTAAACAACCCAGGGTGTAGTAATTTACTATGCAGTATTATTTGTCCTCAAATCTGTATCAATATTCCTGACTAAGCTTCTCAGTTTCTGTGATTATAGACATGAGACAGCCCATCCAGTCCAAGAGAGTGCTGGTTTTTTCCTTTAATGATATTCAGTTGGATTGGGACCTATCTTTGTATCTACTTCAGTATTATCAATTCCCTAAGGTCTTGTTTCTACATATTGCCACATTATCAGTTAGAGCTAATACATTCTTGGAGGGGATATAATCCATTGCTTAGCATATTTTGTTCTTCCTGCCACAGAGTTCAGACCCTTCTTAAATACAAAATGCATTATCCATATTTCATTAGACCCTAAAGTCTTAACTTTTTCTAATATCATTTTCAATTGTAAAGTCTTAAATACTAAATATCATTTAAATCAAAAATGGGCAAATCTTTATGTGCAATTTACCCCAAGGTAATATCCCTGTCCATCTATGTACAGATAAAATTGTACAATTCATGTGCTTCCTAAATGCTATGAAGATAGATTTAAAATAGGTAATCTTATTACCATAGGGGAGAAATTCACAGCAAGAAAGATATATTTCCACAGACTAACATGTAGCAAGGCAAATTTCATTAGCTCTTAAGGCTCAGAAATTTTGATATGTGGCTAGTTGTTTTACCTTGTGAGTATGATAGGTAGTTAGTCCTGGACATCCCCTCTACAAAAAACATCCTTCTATGGTCCAGAGTAGAATTATTCCCAGCTAATATACAGGGTTACTCTATCTCTCTGAAACTTGCAAAGTGACCTCATTGTTTGAATCTAAGTTATGTAAAAGCCTGTACTCTTAAATATAATATAGTAGTTGAAATGTTATATATTACATATGATGTTTGAACCCTTGAATATTTCAGTGTGGAAATGCTTGGAAACTTTAGAGATTCTAGTATTATGTTTTACTTGATTTACTTTTGTTTGCATTGTTTAATCAAGTATTTGTCTGAGTGAGCATGTACTAGAGACAGAACTTAGGACAAGAGGTGTATCAGACTGCACCAAGACACTGCACCCCAGTTCCCAAGTCTTTTTTTAAGTTGTCTTTTGTCCATATCTACCATTGCTCCTCATGCCAATCCATCCTAGTCCTCCCTTCCCCTCCCCCATCCTATCCCCCATCTATTCCCCAAGGAGGGCAAGGAGTCCCAAGGTGGGTCAGTTCAGTCTAGCTTACCCCATTGAGGTAGGTCCGGGTACCTCATCCCAGTATCCCAGTATTAAGGCTAAGTTAGGTGTTCCTCTGTAGAGAATGAGCTTCAAGATGTCAGTTTATACATCAGAAACATATTGGAAGAGGCTCCCCAAACTGCCCACACCATTTGGCAGTCCTCCACCTTTGGAGGTTTTAGTTCCTTTTCTTGAAATTTCATCAGCTATTGTTTCTGAGTCAGTGAGATCCCAATATCTCAGGACAGCCCTCTGTGGGTCTCCTCCTCATGATCCTGATCTCTGCTCATATACTCTCCTCTCTCTCTCTCTCTCTCTCTCTCTCTCTCTCTCTCTCTCTCTCTCTCTCTCTTTCTCTCTTTCTCTCTCTGCCTTTTCAGCTTGACTGGGAGTGGTTCTACTGGTTTAAGTCTTTTGGCTAATTTAATTCCAGACTAGAGGAAAATCAAATTCCAGGTTTAAATTTCTCAGTGTTGGACAAGTTGTCCTATTCATAGCACTTGTGTAATTTTGTTCTCTTCTTTTAGATGAACAGTGTGTATATTTATCAATTCTTCTATTCTGGAGCTCAACACACTTTGAACTTGCATTTTTGTTTTTTATTTTGCACAAAAATATTATGAAAAATTTTATCTATACCATTAGCATTCTGCTTGAGAGTGCTCAAAATGCAAGTTTTATATTTACAACACTTTAAGAGAACACTATAATTCAATTGAACCAACTTTTTTTCAATTTTATACATAGATGCTTTCCATTTTCTAATATTACCAACCTTCTTTTCTGCCAAGATCTCACTAGGAACACTATGTTAATATTTCTGCCAATATTTTGTTCGAGGAATATAGTCTAATTCAGGTGGGAGAAGTTTGCTTTCTTCTTTGAGTCAAGATCAAAACTCCATTTACCATCCATGTTTCTACCAAGAGTTTTTTCATGATAATCTTTTTTTTCCCTTTTTCCTACATGTATTTACAACATCTTCAATCTTTACTCACAACCCAGTTCAAAACCACTTTCATATTTTTAAGCATTTGTTACCAAAGCATTTCCCTTCTTAGCTTCTGTGGTGGTCTGAATAAGAATGGCCCCCATAGGCTAATATATGTGAATTTTTAGAGTATGGGTTTGTGGTAGGAAGTGTGTCACTGGGCCTTAGACAAAGCAAGGCCCAATATCTCTTTTTTTTTTTTTCTGCTGACTGTGGATCCGGATGTATAACTCTAAGATACTTAATTCCTACCATGTAAGAATGCATGCCACCATGCTTTCTACCATTATAATAATGGGCCAAACTTTTGATATATAAGCAAGCACCAACTATATGCTTGGTTTCATGAGTTATCATGGTCATAGTGTCTCTTCCCAGAAATAAAATACTAACAATGAAGTTGGCACCAGGAGTGTGGCTATTGCTATGAAATCTTGACTATACTATGCTGCTTACTTCAGACTGTGGACTTTATGACTTTGGATTACAAAAGCAGTTCTACATTTCAAGTAGGACTTAATAAGTCATATTAAAAAGAGCAGGGAAAAAATGATGCTGGGGATGATTTGAACTGTGTAGTCATAGATCAACTGGATTTAGAGAAGAATACTAGAAAGTGGAATGACTAGAGATTGTTTCTGTGATAGTTTTGCAAAAAAAAAAAAAAAAAAAAAAAAGGTTTCAGTTTTTGCCCTTTTCCAAAAAGATGTCTGCCTAAGGCCAAATTCAAATGCTTTAGTTTAATAGCTGTAGCAAAAGAAATTTTAAGATAGCCTTGTTTGACTGTGTTTTGTGAATATTAGTTGTCACCTTATACAGATCCATAATGAAAAAACTGGGGAAGGAAAAATATGTAGTGTACAATTTGAGGAGAAAAGGAGCACCATGAAGTATAACGGAGCTCTGTCCTGTGCTAAAGAAATAAAAAGTTTAAAGAAGAACCTGATGCTAAATGGAATAAAGAGGATCTTGATATCCTAAGAAATCCCCCACCCAACTAAGCTTGCAATTTGTGAAAGGAGTTAAAGAAAAACTTAAGCAGAGGAGAAAATCATCCAATCCAGAAAGCTTATGAAAATATATTGGAACAAGGGAGCTGTGTTTTAGCTCTGGTAAGTAGAAGAAGTTGGCAGCTTTGGCTGTGGGTTCTGGCTTTAAACACAAGGATAACAAAAAGGGGCTGCGGAAAAGCTGCTGAGGCCAAGTATGTGTCACAGATGTCGGTGCATGGAGGACTAGAAAGGATGTAAAGCTGTGAAGGTAAAACCTAGATTGCCTCAGAAACACCAAAATGTTGGAGATATAAGAGTCACAGGATTCCTACAAAGAAAACTGGCAAACTGGGTATGTAACCTACCCAAGAGGGAACTATGCTGTTGTTAACAAAGCTAAAAGGATTTGGAACACTAGAGTTGTTTGATAGCAGATTTGGAGATGCAGAACTTGGAGTTGCCTTGTAATGGTGTCTCTTCTCAGCAACTACCCTGACTCAAACAGCCTATGATCTGCATTGCTTTGTTAACTATATCACAATAGAATTTTTTTCTCTCAGAGTTCTGTCTACTGGCATAGGACAATGGCATGTTTAGTTTAGGGGAAAACCTCCCTGAAGATACTACAGTGACTCTCCTGTCACTATCAACATTCTTTGTCAGTGAATGAGGAAATTCAGGTACACAAAAATTCTACTGTCGTTTCTTCATGTGAGATTTCTCATGATTTCACTCAGGGTAACACTTCCTTAAATATTCTGTGTCTAATTGTAGTCACATGTGAAATAACAACATGTGAATTTCAAGTGCCAAAATTAAATTTCTATATATAACTACATATTGTACAATGGTATGTATATATAAAGTATACATATAAATGCATACACAAGCACACATATACATATATACCCACATTAATATACATACATACTTGATTGCATACATATACACTAAGAAGCATATAAATAACTCAGAAGCAGCTCATTGCAATAAAACGTCTAATATGAATATTGTAATTAATACTAGCCATTCATTTAAGGTCTTATGCATTTTAGCATACCTGCTTACTTAAAGCAGCCTGTTGTACATGGCAGATGTCAGACCCAGCCATTTGCAGTAAGATGCTTCATATTACCTTTTTCTAAATCAGCATGCACATTGAATACTCGGTCTTTAAATTCTTGCTTGCCATCACTATTTTTTGTGACACAAAACACTCATAAACTCAGGGAAGCTAAAATGAAAACACAAAATTCTAAGAATATATAAAGAAATGTATTAACATTTATGTAACTTGCAAAAAGATTAAAAAAGAAAATGCATGTGCTTAAGAAAGTAAATAGTTTGAATTGCAAATCTGATCTTTTTTTCTTTTGGAACTTTATACTATGTGGTGACGTTTTGTATTTAATAAAGTTTGCCTGGAAATCAGAAGACAGAGCCAAACCACATTTAGCCATGAAAATCAGGAAATGCTGACTAACATCTTTAAAACCAGCACTTGGGAGGCAGAGATCCTTGTGGATCTCTGTGAGTTCAAGGAAAAACAGAGCCAGGTGGTGGTGGCACACAACTTTAATCCTAGTGTTAGGAAAGTGGAACAAGTGAGGAATCTGGGCAGAGAAACAGGTGGCAGGAGTTCAATCCTCTGCCTGAGATCCGGGAAACTGTAGGCTGAAGACTGACAGGCATTCAGTCTTAGGGATCATGAGGAGTGGCTGTAATTTGTTTCTCTGTCTCTCTGATCTTTCTGCTTCTCCCTAATATCTGCCTCAGAGTTTTTATTGTAAGACCAAATAGTAGAGATGGCTCAAAGGTTGAGAGCACTGACTGTTCTTACAGAGATCCTGAGTTCAATTCCCAGCAACAACATGGTGGCTCATAACCATCTATAATGGGATTGGGTGCCCTCTTCTGTATACTGTATACATAATAAGTAAATCTTCACCTCCTGCATTTGCTAGGGAAAAATTGAGGAAATGGGGAGAAGAGAGAGTGACTCGGAGGGGCAAGAGGGGGAAGGAAGTTTGAACAAGGGTATACATGGATAAAAAATGAGACTTTATTCATAATAAAAAAAAGAGAAAAAAAAAAGACCAAGTTCTTAAGTTTTCTCATGGTCATAAGCAAGTTTTATACTGATTTTATCCATGTAGTTGTTTTTAATTGGTTCAATTCATTGAATATCAGGAACTGTTTAAACTTTTAAAAATAATTATTTGAAATCTCAAAAATATATTACAACAAACTCTAAGATATGAATTATTGTTTAATTATGGAAATTTCCACTATATTTACCTTTTCATGAAAATTGATTTTGTGATAGTTAGAATAAATATGGCCCCTAGACTCATGTGTAAAAATGCTTGGCTCATAGAGAGTGGCATTGTTTGGGGGTAAGGCCTTGTTGCAGTACATGCTACATTGTGGGAGAAAGTTTGTCACTGTGAAAGCAGGCTTTTGAGGTTTTATAAGCTCATTTTGGGCAATGGGCCACAGGATTACTTCTGATGCCTGCTGATCAAGATGTAGAACTCTCAGCTCTTTCTCAAGTACTGGATATGCCTACATGCTACCACGAAGATTATGAACTGAACCTCTGAAACTGTAAGCAAGCCTCAATTAAATGTTCTTCTTTATAAGAGTTGCTGTGTTCATGATGTCTCTTTATGGCCATAGAAAGCATAAGACAATTTTTTTAAACATAATATATTCTGGTTATATGTTTTTTTCCCTTTAGTCCTCTCAACATCTCATCCCATCTGGATGTACCCCCTTTCTGTCTCTCACTGAAAAACAGACAGGCTCCTAAGGGATAATGATAAAAATAAAAATATACGAAATAATGTAAAAGATAAAATTAAAAAACTAACACATGGAATTAGATAAAACTTACAAAGAATAGGATATTAGCCTAAAAGAAGGCACAAGACTCAAAGACCCACTTTTTGAACACGTAAAACCTCATAAAAACACTAAACTAGATGAGAGGATAAATATTTAACAGAGCCAGTACAGATCTCTGCAGGCCCTGTGCCTGCTGCTACAGTTTATATGAATTTATATGAGTTTTGATCATGTCGAAGGACTTGTTTTCTAGATGTTCTACATCTCCTATGGATGGCACTTATGGGGTCGAGTGTGGTGATACATTGTAATCTTAGAAATAAAGTTTGGCTGAAGATCAGAGGACAGAGCCAGCTACAGAGTTAGCCATAAGTTCGGCAGTGGTGACATACACCTTTAATCTTAGCACTTGTGAGGCAGAGATCCATTTTGATCTGCCTGTGAGTTCCAGGCCAGCCTGAACTAGAGATTAATCCAGGCCCAAAGAGAAACCGAGCCAGGCCGTGGTGGCACGTATTTATAACCCAGCATTTAGGATCCCATGTCTCTGCTCCCAGTACTTTACAAACAGACATGTGTTAAATCACAGCACTAGGAAGTTTGAGAAAGGAAGTGGTATGGCTGGACAGAGAAAGAAATATAAGGAGGGAGGAGGCAGGAGTATGGGCCTTCCATCTATTTTGGCCTTGTGGTTGCCTTCATTTCCCCAGTCAGCCTGATAATCCATGGAGATAGGATCTGTGCCTTTTGTCTTGATGATTCAATAGTAGTGAGACATGGATTGGCTTGTCTCTTTGTCTCTCAGATCTTCTAGAAGCTAAGTCAATATCTGGCTCCATGTTTTTAATTATATTATCAATTAGGATTCATGCAACAGCTGAGTATTACAAAGTCTTGGAATTTCTGTATAATGTCTGGATAAGGGTCTCTATATTTGTTCCCATCTACTGCACGAGGAAACTTCTCTGATGATGGCTGAATAAGGCACTGATCTATGAGTATAGCAGAGTGTTACCCAGAGTCATATATATTGTTATGTTCTTTTCATAAAACAACAGCATTTGCAGTTATGTTTGTTTGTATTTTGGGGATTTGTTTTTTTGTTTTATTGTTGTTGTTAGGTCCCTGGACAATCTGGTCCCCAATTCTTCTTCCGTAAAGCAATGTCAATTACAGGTTCCATCTTGAGGAGTGGGCCTTAAGACAGTCTTGGTCGATGACTTCCACAAGCCTTGTGCCATTTTTGCCCTAGCATATTTTACAAGCAGGAAAGCATTTTAAATAAATCTTGTGGCTGGATTATTGTTACCTTAGTAATCAGAGTACCTGCCTGTACTAAAGATACTAGAATACAGAGGTGAATACTTTTGACTAATCCATAATCAATAAGTTGTGTAGGTAAAATCTTTAGCAATGGGACTTTTCTGTCAGTTTGTGGAGACAAATCTACAGTTCTGATAACAGAGTGAATTTTGGAGAGATTCTTTTAAGATTCCTTTAGCCAACAACTCAATTATACTATAGACCAGTCTTGGTAGTTTGATTTGGTAACAAGGAGGAAATTTGTGACTCCATTTTTCCCATTATTTGGTGATTTCACTTTGATTGCCTTCATATATGTGTGTGTATATATATATATACATATATATAGCATCTCTTTTGTGAAAATTGTCAATACATAAGCTACATTATTCAAAAAATATTAAGAAATATTTAGAAACACACTTGATTTTGTTATCTGTATTTTACTCAAAAAAGGTAGCAGGAGAATGATTAATATAGTCTGTTTGACAAAATTCTCTAGGAATAGGAATATTTCATAAATAGTAAGTTTATTCTACTATAATCACTATGTATTTTCTATCCTGAAAGGAAATAAAGGTTAAAAGTAAGTCAATATACACTCAATGATACCTGTTTCATTGTTCTCCCATTCCACCCCTCCTCCAGCTCTAGGTCCATCCTCTTCCCTGCAAATTTCATAATATAATTTTGTTTACAGCTGATTATTAATCCATTGTATATATATACATATATATATATATATATATATATATGTGTGTACCACATTTTCTATATCCATTCTTCATTTGAGGACAGTCTAGGTTGTTTTCACATGCTGACTATTACAAGTAATTTTACAAATGATAAAATATGTTTGAGCAAGTTCTTGTGGTATGAATGAGCATCCCTTTGATATATGCCGAAGAGTAGTATCATTGGGTCTTAAGGTATATTGATTCTCTACTCCATGTGAAGTCACCATACTGATTTCCAAAGTGACAGTAAATGTTTGCCCTTCTATCAGCAGTGGAGAAGTATTCCCCTTGCTCTGTATCCTCTCCTACATAAGCTGACATCAGTGTTTTTGCTCTTAGCCATTTTGACAGATATAAGATGATATCTCAGAGTCATTTTGATTGGCATTCTCTTGATGACTAAGAATGTGGAACAGTTTATTAAATGTCTTCTAGCCATTTGAGGTTCTTCTGTTGAGAATTCTCTGTTTATATCTGTAGCCTATTTTTTAATTAGATTGTTTGGTATGTCTAGATACTTATGTTGTTTATTTATTTTGGAAATCAGTCCTCTGTCAGATTTGGGGTTGGTCAAGATCTTTTCCCATTGTGTAGGCTGTTGTTTTGTCTTATTTACAGTGTCCTTTTCCTTCCAGAAGCTTCTCTGTTTCAGGAGGTCCCATTGGTTAATTGTTGTTTTCATTGTCTGTGCTACTGGTGTTATAATTAGAAATACGTACTACTGGTTGGTTACCTGTGCCAAGGAGTTCAAAGCTATTTCCCACTTTCTTCTTTTTTAAGATTTAAATTTTTATTATAAGTAAATATACTAAAATTTATCAGTTCTACATTCACTAAAAACAAGGCATCTCTTGGAAGATTTGGGGGTATTTAAGCCTAACAATTTTTCTCAGTGTCCTTAGAAAATAAAGATGAGGGGCTGGAGAGATGGCTCAGCAGTTGGGAGCACTGACTGTTCTTCCGGAGAACCTGAGTTTGATTCCCAGCATCCACATGGCAGCTAACAACTGTCTGTAATTCCAAGATCTGATACCCCTACACATATACATGCAGGCAAAATACCAATGTACATAAAAATAAATATTTTAAAAAAAAGAAAATAAAGATGATTCTCAGTTTCCAGTTGACTAAGAAATTAGTGGTAGAACCAGCACAAAGGTGTATAGAGTTCAACAACATCAAAAATCACAGAAAGCCTACCAGCTCATGGAAACTAAACATCACTCAACTGAACCACCTCTGGGTCAAGGAATAAATTAAGAAAGAAATCAAAGACTTCCTATAATTGAACAAAAATGAATCCAATGTACCCAAAATTAAGGGATACAATGAAAACAGTCTTAAGAGTAAAATTCATAGCACTAGAACATAGCCTACATGAAAAGACTAGAGAAATTCCATTTTCTTTTTTATCAGGTTCACTGTAACTGGATTTATGTTAAGATCATTTTTCCACCTGGACTTGAGTTTTCTGTATGGAAATAAATATGGATCTATTTGCAATCTTCTACATGTGGACATCCAGATATGCCAGCACCATTTGTTGAAGATGCTTTCAAAAAATCATGGAGTTTTGGATTCTTTGTCAAATATTAAGTGTTCATAGGTTTGTGAATTAATCTCGGGGTCTTTCATGCAATTCCATAGGTCCACATTTCAGGTTTTAATGCCAATAACAATAATAGCTCTGTAATAGAGTTTGATGTCAAAGATGATGAAGCCTCCAGAAATTGCTTAATTGAATAGGATTGTTTTAGCTATCTTGGGTTTTTTGTTTTTCATGTGAAGTTCATTATTGTTCTTTCAAGGTCCATAAAAAATGGTATTGAGATTTTAATGGGGATTGCATTGAACTGGTAAATAGTTTTTGGTAAGACTATCATTTTTGTTATGCTGATTCTACCTTTACATGAGCATTGAAGATCTTTTCATTTTCTGATATCTTCACTTTCTTTCTTCAAAGACTTAAAGTTCTAGTTATACAGGTCTCTCACTTTCTTGGATAGAGTTACTCCAAAATATTTTATACTATTTGTGGCTATTGTAAAGGATGATGTTTCACTGCTTGCTTTATTAACCTCTTTATAATTTGTATATAGCTGGGCTAATTATTTTTATGCAAACTAAAGTCCCTCCACCTTAAAGACTGGTGCTATTTTTGGAGCTGAGTAGTTTTTAAAACCCCAAGGCTAAGCACCCAAGGCCAAGTGCCTTAAATCCCCAAGTTTAAGCACTCAGGGCCATGTGCCCAAGGTCCTGGGTAATCAAAGGGCATTTCAGCCCAGCTGGGAGGCTTCCCCATCCTAAAACAATCAATCAGCCAGCAGCTGCCCACCTGCCAGCAATAATAAACTTTCTCTGAGCCCTCCCTCCCCAGCCTGATAACAGCATTCCTATGGTCTTTGTTTGATCTCTGCTTTTAAAAGAGGGGATTGCTTTTGGGTAAGCATCTCAGTTCAGTTCTGGATCTGAGCTCAGTTTTAAACTACAACTACAAAAAACAAAACAAAACAAAACAAAACAAACAAACAAAAAAAACTTGGCTTGTATTTGCATTTGGACAGTTGGTGTAATTCTTTTTTTTTGTTTTGTTTTGTTTTTTTTCCCCTGGGTGGTTCCTGAGACTGGGCGGAACATTTTTGTTTTTGTTTTAATTTGTTCAGTTAATCTTATATCCAGCCACATTACTAAGCAGTTTTTTGTTTGTTAGTTTGTTTGTTTGGCTTTTGGTTTGGGGGGATTTTTTTGATGTTGTTTGTTTGTTTGGTTTGTTTTCAGGTGGAGAAGTTCTTCCCTAGTAGAATTTTGGCATCACTTATGCATACTATCATATCTGCAAATAACAAGTTTAACTCTTCCTTTCCAATTTTTATTCCCTTGATCATCTTTTGTTGTCTTGTTGCTCTAGATAGATCATTGAGTACTATATTGAATAAATATGGGGAGAGTGGACAACATTATCTTGTTTATTATTTTAGTAAAATCACTTTGGGTTTCTCTTTATTTAGGTTGATGTTGGTTTATTATAAATTACCTCTTCAGGTATGATCATTGTATCTCTGATCTTTTAAAGACCTTTATTATAAAGGGGTGCTACATTATGTCAAAGGCTTTTATTTTTCTTTCAGTGTGTTTATATTGTTGATTAACCTAATGGAGGTTATATGTTGAACCATCCTTGATTCTCTAGGATAAAGCCTACTTGATTATGGTGAATAATTTTTTGATGTGTTCTTGTATTTAGTGTGCAAGTACTTTATTATTTTTACATCAATATTTATGAGGGATATTAGTCTGTAATTCTCTAAATTTGTAAGGTCTTTGTATGGTTTTGGTATCAGTGTAACTATATCCTCATAAAAAGTGTTTGTCAATCATCTTTCTTTTTCTATTGTGTGAAACATTTTGAGGAATAATGGTATTAGTTCTTCAAATTTCAGGTAGAATTCTGTGATCAAACCATCTGGTCCTCTGCTGTTTTTTGTTGGGAGTATTTTAGTGTCCACATCTATGAAATAGAATGGGAGAGCAATGAAAAAGATACTTTGATATAACGAAACATTATGGGATTAGGGAGAAAACTGACGCTATGGAAATTCTCAGGAATCCACAAAGATGGCCCCAGTTTAGACTATTAGCAATAGTAGAGAGGATGTCTTCTGAACTGGTCTAACTTGGTAATCAGATTGGTAAATACCCTATCATTATAAAGTATTCATCAAGTAACTGATGGAAGCAGATGCAGAGATACAAAAACAAGCACCAGGCCATGCTCAGGGAGTCCAAATAGAGAGCAGGAAGAGAGATATATGAACAAGGGAGTTAGGATCATGATGGGGAAACCTACAGAGACAATTGAAACAAGTTCGTGGGAGCTAAGAAACTTTAGACCAACAGATGTTGAGTCTGCATTGGAGTAGACAAGGTTTTCTGCATATTGGAGACAGTTGTGCAGCATGGTCTGTTTGAGGGGCCCTATCTCTGGTGCATAAGCTGGCTATTGGGTGCTCATTTTCTATGGTGGGATGCACTGGCCAGGCTTGATGCAAGGGGTGGTAATCTTGGGACTGCTTCAAATAAATGAATCTAGGCTCTATTGCCATTCCATAGGAGGCATACCCTTTAAGAAAGTATATGGAGGTTGCTGGAGGAGAATGCTGGCAGGAAAGAAAATGGAGGGATGAGAGGAGTACCTGTGAGTGGTGTGTAAAATGAATTAAAACCTTCTTAATAAAAGTTTCATTGAATGTTATTTCTATTTCACAAAAAAAGAACAGAATTTGATTGTAAACAACACATAAAGTAAATAATCAAAAACAATGCTAATGAAACAAATTTAAAAATATATTTTGAAATATCAAGCTCCAACAATATTACACTGTGATAAGTTTCAAACAACCAGATGGGGTTGACATGGATCAGTTATTATACATAAACTTGATGACCTTGATAATAGGAGTGCCCCAACTCCAAAAAGTTGTCTCCTAAACTCCTATGTGTCATCACTCACACACACACACACATACACACACACACACACACACACACACACACACACACTGCTAAATGTGACCTGTTCATTCCATCCAAAGTTTTCAGGGATAATCATTTGGCATTGGACAACCAACAAAGATCAACTCTCTTGCTCCTAGTTTATCTTGGATACACAAAATTCTTCATGTCGTATATTGGTCTTTTGAGTTTATTAAGGGAGAATCTACAACCAATACATTCCCAAACCAGCACAATACCACCCTATAAACATTAGTCCTAGAGCCATAGATACTTGTAGTTTTCACCCCCATCAAAAATGTTTCCTTTTCAACAGACCGAAACCACTAAGGAAACCCACAACCAATCAAAATTATGTTGTATATTTCTAATAGATATCTTCCTTTTAATGCATTTTTAATAATTATTTAAAGCAGTCCATGGTATTCATATATTTGAGAGATGTGTAGCTTCACTGGACAATCAGCAACATAGCAGTGCCAAAGTACCCAAAGAAGAATGACTTTCTTTTTCTCAAAGGCCAGCTTCCAACTGTCTGAGTGACATTTTTAATATTCAAGTTCTTCATCTGACAATGTACTCTCATCTATATAAAGAAAACATATACGGAAAAATAAACCATTTCACTTCACCTCAGTTTTTTTTTTCTATCACAGCAGACCTGTAGCTATGGCCACTAGTGTCAGGTATGTTCATATGGACCTGATAGCTAGTAAGGAGAAAAACAATAAAAAATATTTTTAAATATTAAAATTAATGTTGCAATTAAATTTTGTATAATGCTGGTACCTGTCCAAAACATCCAAACTGATATTTGGTTAGAGTTTTGTAAACATCAGAAAAAGTTTCGAATTCTGGTCCTTTCTTGGGCGAGTATTACACAGTGGGCCCTGGTGATGTCCTTATCTATCTATCTATCTATCTATCTATCTATCTATCTATCTATCTATTTATATCTATCTATTTATTTATTTTTATTACCAAAGTAATAACAACTACAACTCAGTCTGTGAAAGTAAACAAACCACATTATGCCATGAATTTTTTTCCTGAAATGTGATGTTTATTTTATATGTATTTTAAATGTATTTTAAACTGGGGATACTTTCAACTTACCATAGAGTTATATGAATTTGGGCCTATCAATAGTCATGAGGAATCTTCACTGAGTAGGAGGAAACATCAATATAAGATTTAGAAAATACCTTCACAGGCATATAAAAAGAGGAAAGGATGGAATTTTCATTAATGCCAAAACTCTTCTGATTCCTTCTGGGTTTTATTTATTTATTAATGTTGTTGTTTAATTTATGTAGTCCTAACAAATCCTTGAAACAATCATCCTAGGAGAAGAGAGAGATTCAGATCAATTACTTTTAGTGAAGCTCACACACATTAAATGCAGACCCTTTCCTCAGCCCATGAATTTTGAAAAACGTTTATAAATTATCAAGTGCTAATAGATATATATGATAGTAATTAAAACAAAACTGATACTTGTATTAGATTCAGAAATAAAGCATAGAAATGAACAAGAATAGAAACAGTATCATTTCATACATGGCACATGGTTTACTCTTTTGTAAACTCTCAGGACTGTGGCTCATTTAATTCTACAAGCCCTGCAAGATATATATGCAGCTAATAGAGGATTAAGAGTTGGAAAAATGTTATTTATACTTTTTGAAATACCAGTACTATGACCCTTCGGATCCCACTCCAACTATAGGAACACCTGACTCACTCTTGAGGGAGGGGGTACAAAACTGGATTTGCCAAGAGTGGAGACTGAACTAAGAATTATTGGGTCAGTGGGACCATAGGACTGTCTGCTGCCTGCCCAGGAAGGGGATGGGGAGTTGTGGAGAAGAAAAAAATGACCTGATGTGGTGGGAGGGGGAAGGGACCTTAAATAGGGATATACAGGGATGGAAAAAAAAATTCAGAGGAAAAGCTGAACACAAAGTAAATATATGTGTAGCAATCTTATTTGGATTATCAAAAAAAAAGAAATACCAGTCCTAAAGTCTTTGATCTTATCCTTATTTCATATGAAGAGTTAATGAACAATTACTCATCAAAATTACCATGAATTTAATACATCTATGGTTATGTATTAGATATAAGTATACAAATATATTGAAAATATAAATATATATATAACTTATAAAATTATTACAAAACACACATACTAATAATCACATTATTTAATTTTAATTAAGTATTAATCATTTAAATTGATACTCAAAGTAATGAAAAAATTAGTAATAAAAATCTCCACTGGATTTTATGTACAGATCTTATATTTATTCATGGTACTATAAATGGTTTTGTGATAATTTGATAGTTTTCTGAGCTATACAATCCATTTATGTCTTAACCTCTCCCTTACCCCTGAAGTCAGAATTAACAGGTTCTCCTCAATGAGTTTTCTCCCATATCTGGGAACATTTAGTTTCAAAAACTTGTAAAGTCTTCCCCTGCAGGATTAAAATATATATCTTTTTAAAAAGCCTCTTGTCAGGTTTACAGCATAAGAATGTCATTGTGAAGGAGCTGTGAGCCATTCCTTAGAAATGCATGGCACAGCATTCAGCAGGTGTTTTGATTTCTTTTGCTTATGGCAATGAATTAAGACAAAGTTTTCTTACTGTTTAAATTTTGCTTGATAAAAATTTGCTTCTCATAATTATAATACTCCAAACTCTAAGGAAAATAGCATTTTTCAAAATAAAATATCTGGCAGAACTTAATTCTAATTTTCCAAATACCAATTGTGTGTTTAATGTTCTTGAATGATAGTTTCATTAGCCACAAACTACATCTACTTAAGTAACATATAAAACACCTGAGTGTAAAATAAACTTGTTTAGGAATTGTAAATTTATTTTTATTATATGTATTGATTATAAAAACAAATGACTATTTTTCCCCTGTGGATTGCTTTAATCAATTCTTTGCATTAAAAAAGAACACTGTTCCCATTGGTCAATGATAGTATTACTGTTCTTGCACCCATGAGCAACTTTGATAGACTTTCTTTGATGGAAATATTGATTAAAGTGTAAACACATAGTATTTTAGAAGAATTATTTTAGAACATGTCATATTTCATATGTTCTATTATTATATATTAGATTTTCCCTTTAATTTTCTCTGAATATAGATAGGAGTTAGTAGAAGATACAAGCATTATATAATTTTAAAATTATACTGTCCTAAAGTCAGATAGTATTTTTATTTAAATCAGTCTGTAAAGTAATATGAAGTTAAATCTTCTCTATGGCTTTACATTTAGTAATACATTCAAAGTAAGGATCTTATCAATATTCTTTGGCATAAAGAAGTATGTTGAAAATATTAAATAGATGATATGATTCTCACTGCACCAAATTACAATTATGTTAGTGACTCTCAGCATTTGTATTATGCTTTACATTAGGATTGATCATTATTACAAATGAAATTCATTCCTGTTTCAGTTTTAATTGATTTGATTTAACCAAACAGATTAAGTTTCTCAACGTAGTTGTAATAAGATAACTGTATTTTCTATTGATCTCTAGACTGGAGATTGAAAGCCAGGCTGAGTCATCAGGAAGGCCATGTTAACAGAATATAATGATCTTGTTTGAGGCAGATGAAACTAAACCTCCTGTGTCATGCAGGGTGGTCACTAACTCAAGGTGATATTTGCATCTCGGCCTTGCTAGTGTCATGATTACAGATGTGAGCCACCACATCAGGCTGGCCCTTGATTTCTTATTCCTTCCTCCTCCCTTGCTTCTTTCCTCTTCTCTCTGTTCCATTGCTGGGATATTGCATTGAAAAGGAATCAGCATGTCCAGCTGGAGTGCTCAGAACAGTAAAGTCATCATTACTGCCATTAACTCTGATTTGGGTGATTGGACTCAAGTCTCATGCTTGAACCTTACAAACTGCTCAGCCCTTGCATGTTTTTAGGGTAACAATTGCTATACGACACTCAATTTTTTCTAGCATCTCCAGGAAGGAAGGCAAGAAAGAATTCTAGTGCTACTTTCCGTGAAGAAAGGCAATTTAGACACTTTTGGAGAAATCCCTTTTCAATACCTAAAGTGGAAATTTTAATTCCTTTGCTCATTGTTTTCACATCTTGGTTCTTGATACTTATGTGGATTTTATTACTTCTCTAGGATAAATCACAGCATCTGAGGCTCAACATTTTACTTCATCTTGAAACTATTCTTCCTCTCCAATAATTGCACTATCCATAACTCCTAATTCATGATGACATTTACTATGGGCTACCTTAATTTATAAATATTTCAATATCCATTATTATGTAAAAAGATTTGTCTGCATGCCATACGTAAACCATGTACCCGAGTTCAGAAGGCATTGTATCCCTTGGCATTAACGTTACAGAGGATACTTAACTGCCAGGTGAGTACGCAAAATTTTACTGAGGTCCTCTGGAAAAGCAGTCAGTGCTCATAAACACTGAGCAAACTCTCTAGTGTATTATTATTGCAAATAATTATATGACATCTTTAAATAGCTTCTTAAACTGGAAAAATCAGTTTTATAAAAACATTGGCTATTGCCACTTAGGGAGGCTTTTGTTTTATTAAATTATTACAAAAGTTACTATGGTGACTGTGTCTTTTAAAGCAGACAGTGTTATGTTTTGAGGATTCAGTTTGACATATTTCCCCATGGATTTTGAGATGTGACAACTCCTTTACCAGCTCAATAGCTAAACTCTTGGAACATAAACTTTGTGGACTGAGGTATAACAGAATTTGTGGCTGGAAAATAAGGTTCACATTTACACCTGATTTTCTGATAACATTACCTTCCTTGGTTTTGGTACCAGTGGCCTAAATTGACAAATCATTTGGGAAAAGAAGCAAACACTTGCCAAGTTCTTTACAAAAGTGAGTCTGACACTTAAAGCTGCTGCCTAAGAATTGCTCCTGCTCTGCCTTTCCAAAGGTATCCCTGCTGAGAGCCACTGCCATAGATACTGCTCTGCTTGTTTGAAGACCCCATACTGAGAGTTACCACAGTATGTTGACTGGTTCACAAACTTGGGAGAAAACCACTTCAAAATGATAAAGACATGTTAGAACTGTATATACATATACATGTATATATATATTCACATATGTATATATACATACATACATATATATGTATTCGCATTTAGTAAAATAACTAACCTCAGACTGAGAGGAATATATGGATATTATTACAGCATGCTCTTCTACTACTAATAGGTATACAATAATTTTTCAAGTTTATAAGGACCATTACAATTATAAAAGTTTATGGTTAATGGATTTCTAACAACAATTAATGAAAATAAGCCATGGTGGCAATTTTAAAACACATCACAACATTGATTTTTTGTTTTAAATTTATGAATTATGTGTAGCAATTTAGAGATACCATGCACAGATTTCATTGATTGGCAGCTGCTAACATAAATTGGAGAGAAATAAAAGCAAAGAAGTAGACTCAAATAAACATATTTAAAAATTGGTTTCTTTCCCTTGGTGCTCTTAAAATACCACAGAAATCAGGGAAGAAAGATTATAGGCATCAGAGGAGATGGGGACTCCAGGGGAACATTGCCCACTGACTCAAGTAATCGATATTCTATGGGAGTACATAAGATAAAGCTGAAAGCATAGGCCTTCATGGGTCTGTACCAGATCCTCTGTGTATAGGTTGTGGTGCTAAACTCGTTTGCTTGGGACTCATTACAGTGGGCATGAGTGTGTCTTTGATGGTTCTGCCTGCTCTTGGGACTCTTTACCTCCTATCAGGATGTATTGTTGAACTACAGTATGAGAGCTTTTGCCTTGTCTTATTATATCTTGTTTTGTCTTGCTTGGTTGTTATTTCTTGGAGGCCTGATGTTTTCTAAAGAGAAATGGAAGGAGCATAGATTGGGGTAGATGGGAGGTATATGGGTGCAGGCAAGGAGCTGGGAGGAGTGGAGGGTAGGAAACTGTGTTTGGGATGCATTGTATGAAATAAGAAGATTCTAATTTTAACTTAAGAATAGAAAAAAATCTAATTTCCCTTATTATTATGTGCCTGTTTAATATCAAAGTTTCATCTCATTTTTTCTTTAAGTGGACTATCTGCTGTAATGTTGTCATATAAATCGTCCCTGAAGTTCTGAGTGACCACTGTAAATTCAAGAACATCTTAAAACCCTGTTTTATGTCCATATGAGACTCTACTTTTGTTCTTTAAAGGTCCAAGCTCTATTTTTTTGTTTTAGCCAAACTCCGTGAACTCACCTCCAATATCGTACCAATAAATTTAGCTGTTCTGTGTTTGTAACTGTGAGGCACATATCTATGTCAATACTGATCTTATATTTTCAGTGTAAATCCCTTTCAGTTGGATGTGATTGTTATTCTTTCTTTGGCTTATGTCACCAAGAGCCTCCCCTTCAAGGATGTCATCTATGTGGACTGTTTCCTATTGTCTGTTCAGTATGACTTTCTCTAGGATACTTGCCACTGTCTGATATTTTTCTCATTAAAACCCTTTTCCCCTAGATATTTTGAAATGTTTATGGTATGAATTTAGGCTTTCTTCATCACGTTAAGGGTTAGTATAGCAAAACATTACCCACTGGATATCTAAACCCAAAATAAAACTCACAGTTCTAGAACAGGAGGAAATACAAGGTGATTCCATCTGGTGACAACTCTTCTGACTGATAGATGGCTGTTTTTATACTGTGACATCTCAATGCCAATGAGTACAGTACTTGGGTTTTGTTTCAAGTATATGTATTCCTCTCATACTGTTCCTACACTCATCATTTAATTATCTTCTGAAGGCCAGTGTCTAAATATGATCACACAAACATTTAGTGTACTCCAGAAACATGTTATTTTAAACAAATGTCTAATGTCTAGAACAACATATATGAGCATTTAACTTAGATGAAGGTAACAAAAGTTATTTTCATTTGAAACTAGTAACCTGAGTTTGAAGTTAGGTGCAACTTCATCATATTCATCCATGGTAGATCTCTGTTTTGGTAATGTTCTAAATGTGTTTAAGAATCACTTCCATTCCGAATGCTAAAATAATTCACACTATATTTTAGTTGTGGTTGTGGATTAGGCAACAACATCTTCTATAATGATTTGTGTGTGTGTGTGTGTGTGTGTGTGTGTGTGTGTATCTTTACAATAAACTCTCGAACAATCAAAAGAGAGTAAATACATTTTAAATTCAAGGTAATCTGTAGATGCATAGGAATCATTTATGTCATCCTGTTATCATTGCTTCTGTCACAAGGTTTCTTTTTGTACACTTCAATTCTAAAATCATTATGAGCTTCTAAAAGAATCTTTCTGTGACCAAATTCACTTTGAGCAAAGCCATATTCTTTAATAATAGTGGGGTTATCTGTACACTATTTTGCTTAAACATACTCTCACACACACGGTGTTGCAATTATGGCATTAAAGCATGTATTTAGGATTTTGATGTTAGTGTTATTTTTATATTGTGATAAATTAGGTATATATTAGAAATAAATATTTTGAAAGAAATTTTGTGTTACTCATTACTCAGACATACTCAAAATCACAGTACAAACCTTGTGACCGAAATTACAATCATTTTCTTTTTTCTTCTTTCTTTAATTATCTCTCTTCTCTCCAATCTCCACCTGTGAATGCTTGTGTGTGTGTGTGTGTGTGTGTGTGTGTGAGAGAGAGAGAGAGAGAGAGAGAGAGAGAGAGAGAAGAGAGGAGAGAGAGAGAGAGAGAGAGAGAGAGAGAGAGAGAGAGAGAGATATGAAATGTGTGTATTCCATTTAAGAAAAAATTGGGTGCTACATCAAGCCACAATGCAGATCATACAGAACTGCAAATTCATTTTAAAAACCAGGTGTGGTGCTTTAGAGTCCTCCCTTTGTGCAGATAAGAAGACCAAATTTACAAGCTTTTAAACTAAACAATGAGCTTTAGTTAACAGAATCAGATTGAAACAGAGGTCTCAAATAAGGCTAAATTAAATTTAATTATACCCTGTTCTCCATCAAAAGTGACAGTTTTTTTTCCTATTATATTTCCCTGACACTGATTGAAATTTTTAAGTTTCTTATTCTCACATCGTTGTATTGTTAAGCCCTTCTCTCCATCTAAATTATACCTTTATATTTGTCTGAAGTTAAAGTTTGAATAACATCTTTGAGGGAATTATGGAACACCTCAGCAAACCAAAAGATGAATTATATTTCATTTTGTCTATTCAGAAATTAAAATAAAAATTAACTTTAAGAGCCTTAAGCTTTATTATACTTGATCCTTTTTCACATATAAGTTGTTATTTTATTTTTTATGAGCCTCTATTTGCTAGGATGATTTGCTATCTAATTGGCTGTTTCATCTAACGCTTTCTTTTGGTACATAGTAGCTTCTGGTTTAAGTGAAATAAAAATTATTCTGAACAGTCACCTTCCCAATGCATCATCATAACCACAGAGATATTTTACCAGCCTCATAGCATATAATTCTAAATATATATTTGCTGCTCAAGTTTGAAAAGACAATATTCATATAAAGTGAGTTTGGTGGGGAAACAAGAAAAAGTCTATTTTGCGTGATAATGTACATACATGATAACATATAACATTCTACCCATAAATATTATAGGTCTTCAAGTATAATTGAAGAAATGCCTCACTGATAGTTGAAAGCAATGAAACACATGAAGTATTCTGTAAGATATGAAAGGGCTAATTAGATTTTTATGGAAATAAAGCTTCCTTGAAATTAAATGGAGATTTAAAGAACAATTAAACGTCAATGCTTCGGCTAGCAGAGCAGTGGCCTTACAAGGCTCTCAGGTGTAATCCCACATTTCAAGGCCAAGAAAAGCAATTGCATGGTCTCAACATACCATATCATAAAGAATTTCTGGGCATCTGAATTTGCTGAGAAGATTTGTATCAACTTCTTTTCTGGTTTCTTTTCCTTTCCTCAAACTTGGCAATTCCCTTCACTGGAGAGAGTGAGTTATTTCTCCATGTTCTTAAACTTCAATTTTATATTATTCTTCACACACTCATATATTACTTTCCTGATTCTCTAACTAAGCATGAGAAATGGATGTTACTGCCTTGATTTACCTCAAAACACTCAGCAGACTAAGCTATTCTTAGAGGGAAACTGGATCAAATTAGAAAAAAAGTCAGATAATAATATAATATTTTTATTAAGAACCAGAGAATAACAGTGTAAATTAACCATATATTGAAATTTCACAAACCTGCCATCACAATCCAATTCAAGAAATATCTGAATGAACCTCACTTAGAAGTTTAAAGATACTTCTTTCTTTTTTTCCTGATCAGTTACCAAAGTGATCTTGATTTTACATACCACATTTTATGCTGATATTCTATGTAACTAATGTCTTAGCTCAATGAAATAATTTTAATATTCTTCACTAAGCTAAGACATAAAAATTAGTAGTGTTTGTTTTGGTCTTGGTGCTCTGTCTTTCACAGAATCACTGCTCAAATATTATTAAATCAGTCATAACCTAAGCATCATAAATTGTAATCTTACAGGAAGATATTTTGGAACTTCAATGGGCTGAGAAAATGAAAAACATCAACATAAAATAGATGTTATATAGTTGATATTTTAGTGCAAATGGATTCTAATAAAGCATTTTTAAAATTAATAACTTTCTTAGAAACATGTAATTAACTTATTTTTATTTACATTTTAGTAAATTCCCTCTTATAATAATGGCAAGAGTCATAAAAAGGACTTTATTTTATGAAAAAAGGATTCCTGTTGTTAAAGTATATGAGACATAATAGGTAGTTTTTTAAAGGCCCTTATTCCTAATACTGCTTCCTTATGTTATTCTGACTTACTGACATGTGTGATGTAAATTTATGATAACACGTTGAGTCCCTTGATACAAGTCTCATGCACTTAAATTAAATTCTCTATGCCATTAACTTCATCAGGCAGGTAGTTCTTTATATTATAAATATTTGCTGCTTAAGTCTTTGGGTTTTAAAACAAATTGTATTACTTCAAACTTTCCTTCATTTATTAAAATAACAATAGTAAAACTCAGTGTAAATAGTGGGGAATGGAATCCTATTAGAAATGTCACATTTTATACTATGACACAAAGAGTAGAAAGCAAAGGGAAACAAGAGACTTATTGATGTTCATATCAGAGACGGGGGCAGAGCCAGTTGTAGTAACTAGTTCCTGGCCTGGACTAGCCACAAGATTCAGACCAGGTGTCCCAAACAGATCACCCACAGCTGCTTGGTCCCAAATAATCACACAAAGGCTTACATTAATTACGTGCTGCTTGGCCTATGGCTCAGGCATTTTGCTATCTAGCTCTTGCATCATTTTCTTTATTCCATTCAAAGCAACAATGTTATTTATTTATTTATTTATAAAATAAAGTTTTTTTTCCTCCATGTATCCCCTCATTCTTCCTCCCTTCCGCCTCACAATCCTTTCAGCCTTTAGCCTCCCTCCTCCCCATCCTCCCATCTCCTAGCCAAAGGGCAAGAAGACCCAAGATGGATCAGCTTGGCATCCACTCCAGGCAGACTGGGTTAGGTGTTCTTCTAGAGGGAATGGGCTCCGAAGTAACAGTCCACACACAAAAACACAATCTGATCCCTCCCCTCGAGGCTCCACATGCTGTCCATGTCAGTGGACAGTTGCCTACCCTTGGAAGGCCTAGTTTTTTTCTTGAAGGTTCAGCAGTGGCTGTTCTTAATTCAGTGAGCTCCCCAGAGCCCCATCCTCTTGATCATATAGAGTCTCCTCCCCTGCTCTCAGCTGGATGAGGAGTTCAGCTCAGGACTCAGCCATGTTTCTCTGCCTCTATCTCTATTCATTATGGGATGTAGGTTCTGTGATGGCACTTGGGGTGGTAGCTCTTACATCTTAATTCAACGCATTTCCATTGACTTGTCTTCCCACATGGCCTATGACTTACCCGAATTCCTTTACATCTTCCTCTTCAACAGCAGCTTACAGTATCTGTCTGACTCCACCCTCTTTCCCCTTTTCTAAGCTTGGATTTCCTACCTGCCAATAAGCTGGCTTGCCATAGATCAAAACAATTTCTTTATTATCCAGTGATAATTCAGAAAGACATCCCACATCAACTGGTTGTAGTGAAAAGTTTGATTACCTAATTCTGGATTTTTCCCTCCCATCTGCCATTCTTAAATGAAATTACGTTTGGTACTTTTAGTCTGCTCTAAATGTTCATACTTAGATTTTTAAAACCATCATGAGCACAGACATCATTATTTTTAGGCAATATATTAGGCCCACTAATCAGCAGGATTGACACACACACACACACATGAATTCAGAGACAGAGGCAGCATGTACAGGACCTAAAGGAGTCTGAACCAGATGGAGCCCTAGAGCTGAAAGAGAAGTTTGCCCACGCCTTCATCCCTTCCTCGAAGCTTCCTACAATTGATAACCATTTGCAAATGATTGTTTAATTTGTTCAAAGAAGTCTCATTGAAAAAAACAAATTACTCTTATGGGTAGGCTGTACGTTCTGCAGTAGCAGGACAACAGAAAACAAACTAAGGGTATCTTGGAGGTTCCTTGTCTCAAATGTTATGTCAGAGCTTTGTTTCTTTTTAAATTTCTCCCATATTATATTCTCTTATATAATATTTATGCAATTTTCTTTCTTTTTTTTCTATTTTAACATGGAGCTGTTTGAGTATATATTCGGCTCCCAGTTTAATACTTTAAACCGATCCTGAGTGGGCCAATGAGTGGGTCTCTGCATCATATTCCAAGGGTAGGCAACTGTCCACTGACGTGGACAGCATGTGTAGCCTCGAGGGGAGGGATCAGACTGTGTTTTTGTGTGTGGACTGTTACTTCGGAGCCCATTCTCTCTAGAAGAACACCTAACCCAGTCTGCCTGAAGTGGATGCCAAGCTGATCCATCTTGGGTCTTCTTGCCCTTTGGCTAGGAGATGGGAGGATGGGGAGGAGGGAGGCTAAAGGCTGAAAGGATTGTGAGGCGGAAGGGAGGAAGAATGAGGGGATACATGGAGGAAAAAGAACTTTATTTTATAAATAAATAAATAAATAAATAAATAAATAAATAAATAAATAAATAAATAAATAAAAAACATTGTTGCTTTGAATGGAATAAAGAAAATGATGCAAGAGCTAGATAGCAAAATGCCTGAGCCATAGACCAAGCAGCACGTAATTAATGTAAGCCTTTGTGATGTAACTGTTTCATGTGTTTTCTTGCACCCTTTCCCTTTTGTCTGTTTTGTTCTGTTATGTTGTATAAACTTTTGTTTTATTTTATTGTCAAACATTAGGCGCCTGCTTTATTTTTAATAAGAGACAAAGGGGGATAGATCCAGATAGAAGAAGAGATGAAGAACAATTAGGAGGACGGGAGGGAGGGAAAACATTACCAAAATATATTGTTAAAAAATAATCTATTTTTGGTTGTGAGCCTAGACTTTAATGGCTGAGCCATCTCTCCAGCAATCTTATTTGCATTATCACCCTTGATAAGTCATGCTTATGATTTTCATCTTCTTTATAGTTTTTGTTAACTTCTCAGCATTTTAAATTCATTTTACTGTTTTTCTTGATAAATACAAAAAATAAAGAAAAAAACAAAAACAAAAAAATCTATTTTTAATAAAAGTAAAAAATAGAGTAATAGATAAAATACATATTTTGATATTGTCAGAGAATTGAATATATATATGAATGTAGCTTTGAATATCTTGGCTATTTCTTATTAAAAATATTTGCCATTTATGGACTAGGGAATTGTCACTTACTGACCAAGTAATTGCTAACAAACAGAAGACCCTGTGTTTAGGATCTATTACTGACAATACCACCTTCACCATCACCACCACCACAACATACAGGCAGACACAGATTGTTTTGAAAGTTAATCAATTAATACAACCACCATCATAGTGAAAACTAGAAAATTGGTAAAATATATTAATCATTACAATAAAAATGTTATCGCTGTTTTGGTGTAATCAATTTCAACTTTTTCCCTGTGGTATGTAGTCATGTGTGTACTTATGTATGTATGTATGTATCAGATTCCTTGGTTCCTTCATATTATGTTAATTTGGCAGCATATTAAATGGTTTTCTCTCCTTCACCTCTGTATTTCAGGACCTTTAGTCTCCAATGTGCATTCTAAGATTATTTCTTTGCCAAGAAAAATCTAATCATAATTCACAAATTCAAAAGTATCTGAAACTCATGATTGCAATGTTCAAGCCTCTAAAATTTGACACATTTCTGTACATTTTTATCTCTTCTTCTTCTTCTTCTTCTTCTTCTTCTTCTTCTTCTTCTTCTTCTTCAAGTTTGGGTCATACTCATCTGAGACTACCTGTGCCAAAGCTCTTGATAACCCTAAAATCATCAAAGCCTGGGTCAGGCAGAAACTTCTGAAATTTGTCTTCGATGCCCCCATATACCTCCCCAAGGCTCAGTTTCTTCCTATAGCTGAGGCGGCATCTAACTCATAACCTAAGTAGCACTAAGCAGTATGGGTGGAAAATATCATGTGGTCACCACCAGTGCCACTTCACCCGCCTAGGAAGTTACAGAAGAAAACCGTTGACATTCCAGGTGATTTAGACTTTTATATGTGTGGATTCCTCATATATTCAATATGGTAGTTTTATAATTACACTTCAGATTTTAGTAATTTAACATATACATTTACACAGAGCAGATTTTTTTAGTAATATTTGGAAATTATGACATTTCCCTCTTCCCCCCATTCAAATCCATTATTTCTTCTTGTTCTGTCAAATTCTCAGTTTTTTTTTTATTAATTTTGCTACACACATATACCCCTGAATACAAAACTATAACCTGCTCATTTTGTATGTTTCCTGCATGTATATGATCTTAAGACAGACCTTATGACATACTTTCAAATTTCATTTCTTGGTAAGTATAGTTGCTATCAGAGTATATTATCTTGAGGCTCATTTCCTAATAAAACTCATTTATGAGGCTACATTTTATTTAAATGACCATAATATTTTAGAAATTCAATAACATATATCAAAGACTAGTTCTCTTGATGAAGAAACACATTCTCTTTAGTGTGTGTATGGTGGAGCATCATTCTAACAAATGTTTGGAGTTTTTTTTTTTTCTTGGTGAAGCAATATAGCTAGAAATAAAAGGCAATTTTTTTTTCAGGTTTGATATTAGATTAGACCTGCATAAAGCAAGAATTTGAGCTGTGATTCTTTAATATTCCAAAACATCTATCTTATCTTGTACAGTCATATTTTGTTTCAGAAGATATTGTCCATGACCTCAGGCTACAGTTTGTTCAATTGCACTGATATTTATTAAGAATGTCTTTCTGTATCAAACACTATTTTAGATATTAGCCTTAGAAATTAGACTGAGAAGGATGAATGAGCTATAATTCCTGCTTTGTGTCACTTTGCTTCAGTTTCCTTAGACACTGCATAATCAGTTCCTTCACTTCTGCCTATTGACTCTGCTATACTAAAAAAATAAAATCTAATTTGGAAAGAATGATTACACTATAAGAGAATCAATTAAATGTTCATTGGGAAAAATCATGTGAATAAAAACAATGATAAAATTCTAAAAAAATTAGTCGCCTTAATTTTTTTGTCTGCATGCAAACCTAGTAGTAAGGAAGATAATATGGAGACAACTTTTTTATCCATTTCATAATTAAATCTAAAATGCACACAACAAATAACTATATATGATGTCTCTGTATACACACACACACACACACACACACACACACACACACACACACATATACAGTGGACTGCCTTTAAGGAAGAAAAACCATTTGGAACACAAAAGAACTTCCAGAGCTTTTAACCGATCAAAGAAAATATTTGAAGAATGTTTAGAGGCTCAGGTAACCAAAAGAAACTTCACATTTACATGAATATTTGTGCTACAATATAGTGAACATCATATTATTATCAAATTGTTCTCTATATGTTTGGAGAAGGAAGAAAGTACATTTTAAAATATATAATTTCATTAATGAATCCTAATATTTATCTTTAGGTCTGTAAGATACCAATTTAAAACAGCAGTAACAAACAAAAACTCATTCAGGCATCAAGACATAGCTGATATGTCAACCAAATACTTACATGTTCAACACAGCTTGGAAAATTAATTCTTATTAAGAGCAACAAACTTAAACTTAAGAAATCTAGCCTATGAACTGAGTAATTCCTCCAGGAGTCATTTTCCACATTCTAGTCAGTGTTATCAGGGATTATCAGAGCCATTGTCAAAAGGATGTGAACCTGAGGCATCCGGTATCTGGAGGGATCATGAAATCCTTTTAAATTTGGACGAAAAAATAATTAGTTTAAAGCTTTTCCTTCATCTATAATAGCTGATATTCCATATAAATTAATTAGCATTTTAAACTTGCAAAGCAAATGATTAATAAAGTTATGAATAATAATTTAACTCTGCTTCTCTTCATAAGACAGAGAGGGATATTAACACAAATGTAGCAATATTTATGACTTTTGAAATAAATGTTTTCTATGACAGAAATTTCAAATGTTGGGCTTAAAAATATACTGATATTACTGTAACAATATTTTAATCATATATTCCTCTTTGCAATTGGAATAAAATACTTCAGTGATACAAACATGAAACTGTAGTTATGTATTTAACACATTAGAATATTGTGAAAAGAATTAAAATATATTTGTGAGCAAGACATTTGGTACTAAATTATGCTAAAACTCAAGCAGAATTTAGGAACACACAGTTAAAGTGTATGCTTTGTTTATATTTTAAATTTACTCTGGTTACATTTCAAATAAACACCCAAAAATATTTTACATAGCCCATGACATGTATTATGTTTGAGACATAATGAAATAATGAACATTGCAAGCTCTCACTGTAGTGGGATTATGTATTACATTTTAAATAATTGTCCTGCTTACAGGTTTAATAAAAAACTGATTGGCTGAAGGCAGATAGGAAGTATGGGTGGAGCTACCAGACTGGGAAGATCTCAGAGCAGGGCAGACAGGACACAGACTGACACCACAGAGATTCTAGGAGACAAGTCAGAGTAAAGAAGTTGAGATGTGGGCTGGAGAAATAGCTCAGAGGCTAAGAGCACTGACTGCTCTTCCAGAGGTCCTGAGTTCAGTTCCCAGCAACCACATGGTGGCTCTCAACCATCAATAATGAAATCTGGTACCTTCTTCTGTACACTGTATACATACTAAATAAATAAATTTTTTTTTTTAAAAAAAAAAAGAAGTTGAAATGCTGCTCTGAGAAAAGGTACTTAGCCACACAGCTGAACAAAATTGTTTGAGTTCAGAAGGAGATAGCAAGTTATATGCCTGGGCCCTGGGTCAATCAGCATAAAAATAATAAAAGCCAGTGTGTAATTATTTGAGGCTGAGTGGGGCTGAACCTTGGGGCTAGGCCAGAAAGGCTAGCCAAAAACCATATATAATACCTCACCCCAATAAATAAGTTTCTGTTTAGAAACAACAAAGGAAAACAAAGAAATTTGAAAAATAATATGAGTTTTGTAAAGGACAAGTTTAAATGGTTGTAATATCACAGAAGATTGAAACAGGCATTAACAGAATCATAGAAAGATCCAGGGAAAAGATACAGATGAATATTGGTTTGGTGTTAAAATGAAGCAGCTTTGATATTGTGATATAAATAATTTGTAGAAAAGCATAATATATATAATAATGTGACTGCAGATCACATTTTAATGTAATAAAGACTAAATAATGTTACTTTTGCAAGCAGGAAGGTCCCCAGTTACCACATCACCTCCCACCTCAGATGTATTGTGCTCCTTGAAGATCCCATAGGAGAAGAGGACCATGATTCTCTAAGATATTGGCCTTAGAACACATTAGAATGAAAACTACTCATAGAGATATGGACTTTGCAGATATCATTTATATTCTAGAAGACTGACATTTTCAAACTGTACATTAAATTAAAGAAATCACTAAAGTTGGTAAGTGGTAAGTGGTTATTTCCCTCCATCATCCTTGTGGGCTCTGAAGTTCAGCAGGACTTCTTAAATAACTGCTATAAACACTTTGATATAGTGGGAAATACTTAATGTTCTAGAGTGAATGGACAACAGGAAAAAATATTGAAGAGCACTGCAATCTATATGAAAAGTGCAAAATGTCTTGACATTTCAAATAAAAAATGAAATAAACAAGCTATCAAACATTTATAGGAAGTCAAATAGGCTTTGACCTTTTCAATTTCATTTGTCCTTTAACTCAAAGCCATTATTAGTACTTACATTATAATCCTTTTGTAAATAAAATTTAGTTCAAGTAGTTCAACTTAATTTTATCTTTGGGGGCAAACACAATGTATCTAGTGTTCTTTCTCTAATTATGTAGTATGAAATGAGAAAGGAGAAGCTGATGATAACAATGTGTCACTTGTTATTCTGATCAGAGAAAAATAGAAACACATAAAACACTGTACTTTTAGCTCTTTTTGTGTGAATGCTCAACTGGGAAAAATCCTGATCATCACAAAAGACAATCACTTCTGTTATTTTCAGGGAAAAGCAAATGATTTTTATAACAATAGTTCCTCATGTGGGTACCTGAGGTATCTCTGAGACCTTTAACAAATGACTATGAACATCTAATACTCGTTCTTACAAACTTGCTTTCCAATTTATAAGGTAACTGGGCAAAGCTATTTCCTTTATGTTATGAAAAAGTCACTCTCCCTTATTGTATGTTCTTGGGCTCTACAGCAAGGTTGGATAAATATACTTCATATGGCACAAGATTTGTTCAAGATGAATTCAATTTCTAAGATAAAATGCATGCCTGAAATTTTAGGGTCATCAATGTTCCTTAATCAAATCTATTATGTTAGACACCTATGGAGATTATATGGCTGGTTTTTCTTACTAATAGTGGCCTTATAAAACATTCAGCTAAACATTTTTTTCAGAAGTGACAAAGATGATATTTTACTCAAAGTGAAAGGAGAATATTCTAGATACAGAATAATTTTTAAGCTAAAACAGATAACTTATCCTTAGGCAATATATACTAAAATGATTTTATTTTGAATTCTCACTTAGTATAACAGACTTCATATATATAATTACATATATATATATATTCGCAGTGTCTTCTCTTAGGCTTCATAGACATATACCAATCTTTCTATGTAATTTTAAGAAGAGTTATCATAGTGAGGCAAAGTGTTCTATTAGAAAGAATAATCCAAAAAAAGAGAATAATCTAGTTTGGGAAATGAAAAACAATTATCATAATCTAAGTGCTAGGAGGTAATACTTTCATGTTGCTAAATACAAGTGAACACATTCAGCATTTGTGCACTGACATTCTCTAAATCTGGTACTAAAGAAGAGAATGGTATTTGTGTTCCTTTCATTTAAATTCTATTTGATTTGCTTAACTCTACATATTACTTGGGTAACAGGACAAAAGTAGCATTGTACATAATTGAAAATAGTAAGGGCATTATTGAGGGACAACCCTCAATAACTATATATTTTATTAGAAATCAGAGTTTTATTTTATTTATTTTTAGAAAATAAAGTCCTTTTTTCCCCCATGTATCCACTTGCTCTCTCTCCCTTTCCCAATCCTTCCCTGTCTGCCTACAGCCTCGCTGCTCCCCATCCCCCCATCTCCACCCCCCAATGGGCAAAAAGTCCCAAGGTGGATCAACTTAGCATCCACTCCAGGCAGGTCCGATTTCTTCATTGTAATGTCATGACTGGGTTAGGTGTTTCTCTGGGGGAATTGGGCTCCAAATTAGCAGTCCACACATAGAAACACAGTCTGATATCTCTTCTTGAGGCTCCACATACTGCCCATGTGTTTTGAATATGTCTCTTTTGCCACAGTTAAAATGCTTGAGAGAAATTTATTTTACTTCATGTCAGAGAATACAGTCCACTATGATGAAGGCATGTATTGAAGAAGCTGGATTTAAGAGACTCGTGTTCGCATGGGTTTCTTATATTGTATCAACAAAAAGTTGAAAGCTTAGGTCACAGACAGAAGGAGATATTGTCAAAGATTCCCCTAGTTGCTAAGTCTCAAAAAATTGTATAACTTTCCAAAACATACCACCATCTTCTCCAAACAGACACACCAAGTTTTCAAACATGTGACCATAAAAAGAATGGTTCATTTTGAAATTAGACAGAAGGCTACATTGCAGATGAACTTATAACAACTTTACACATTTAACCCAACTGTTTAATCTGTATTACTTCCTACTTGGCATTTTAATCTACTGAAAATGAATGTTCTATAAAGATTCATTCCATGCTTATAGGCTATTGAGTCAGTGAATATGTGTAGATGATTGTGTTCACCAAAGAGGAAATTGTGAACGTATTCACAGCTCAATAGAGGAGAAAATGAATTGCACAAGTGAGCAAGTGAGAATGTGTCTTGGAATGTCATCATGTATTGGTACAGAACATTTTTGTGTGGTTCCTGTTGAAAGCTGGAATGCTCTTTGATTTTACATGGGAAGGAAAACACTTTGATTCTATAAGATAATATATGTACAGTGGTACCTATGATATATTCAAGTGGTAAATTAGGATTCACCAAATTGTAGAATCTGCCAATAGTAGATAGGGATGTGATGACAAAATAATGACTAAAACAGTCAAGGTAATATTCTTTTATATTTTTGGATATAGGACTACTTGTGGCATGCAGTAGTTCAATCATAAAACTTTTGATTACTAATGTATGTCCTGTTCAATGTGAACTAAATATGCCTTTGAAACAAAAACTACATCCTGTACTTCTGTAAACAGCAGAGAGTCAAATCTGTGTCCAAAGGACTAAGTTACTCTACAGTTTCCATGCTTCATCCGGTAAGCAGCTTAGCACAGTGGCAGGTCGAGTGATATGTACCCAATATGTTTAAAGCAATATGAGTGCTGGAGGTGTGGTAGACACTTTGATGTCAATGGTTTATTAGATTACTCTTCATATCTTTATTACAGCGATTCCAAAGGTGTAGTATTTGATATCTGACAATCTTGATGTGTCTCAATAATGAACTATTCAGTTTTCTGAGGGGTTATGTTGTGCAGCTGTGTTATGTTGGTCTTCATGGTTTCTTTTCTTTACTCTAATTAGATAAAAGGAGAAATCTTTAAGAATGAACCTTTAAAATCTTCATCTTATTAATTCTATATTTGCTTTTAAATTACATTAGGAATCCCATTTCTAAATATGCCAAACATCTATGTATTTATTTATAGAAAAAAATCACATGGAAGGGATATATTCATGGATTTTTCAGATACTCCCAAAGGTAAGAGTCATGAATCTCCTGGAATTTTATTTACAGGGTCTTGTGAGTCATGTGATGTGGATTTTCCAAAACAAACTAGGGTTATGTGGTGGAGTAGTATACACTCAAGTGCTGGGCCATCTTTCTAGATCCTATGTTTAGCATGAAAATATAATTCTGGGTAGGTGATCTTAGTTATATGATAAGTTATTCTTCACATTTCTCTCTGAAATAAAATTTACATATATGTAATTTTATTCTGAATCTAAAAATTACAGACAGCTAAGCAATCATTTCATTATATTACATCAAATGTATGTGATTTATTTTGAATATATATATAGTTTTTAAAAATGATTATTTGTTTTTATTGTATATGTATGAGTATTTTGCCTGCATGCATGCACAAACACCAAATGTATGTATAGTACACATAGGTTGCAATGGAGGGTGTTGGACTTTTGAAACTGAAGTTATACTACTTTAAATGCTAACATGTGAGTAATGAAAACCAAATCTGGACATCTATGTCAACACCAAATGTTCTTAACTATTGAGCCATTTCTCCAGACAATTAGTATATAAATTTTATAATGAGTTAATTATTCTTATATGAAATTACAATATTATTCTACTTTGATACTAGGTAACATCAATTTACTTTTTATCAGAATAAATTATGACATCAAGGTAGCAATAATAATAATTTTAAAGAAAACGTTTGAAGCAAGCTTATATATATATATGTGGTGGAAATGCTCTCTGTATGCTGTAAATAAAGGACTGGTTTGGCCTATGTAGAGCACCGTAGAAGTGGGTGGAGAATCAGAGGACAGGCAGGTAGAAGGAGGGTGGAGTTAGTCAGTCACCATCTGACCCCCTAAGGAGGGACATGTAAGGAAAACAGGTGAGCCGTGGGCCAAGCCACATGGCAGACAGATTAATGGAAATGGGATGAATTAAGATGAAAGAGCTAGCTAGTAATGTGCTTAAGATATGGGCCAAACAGTATAAAGTTAATATAAGTGTCTGATTCATTTCTTTGGGGAATAAAAGCTGTCACAGACCAGGTCCAAACGCTCGGCCCAAATGGGACGGGAAAACTTTCTACAACATATATATGTGTGTGTGTGTGTGTGTGTGTGTGTGTGTCATTTTAATAAGCCACCTTCTTTGGCTTTTCAATTAGAACTACATGGGGGAACTGTTATAATGAAAAAAATATAAAGAATATTTGAAAGTAATGTGTTTAAATTGAGGTATTTCAAATGCAAAATGATCCAACTTCATTTTACACTGATAAGATCAGCACTTTGAAAAGAAATTACAAGTAAAAAGCCTGAAGATGTGAATTAAACTGCATAAAATGGTAGGCTAGCAAAGATTAATATGTCTGGCTTTTAATCCTGTCTTGCGGATGGTTGCTGAAAGATGGCTGTGTGTCTAACCCTGCGTTCTGCACACACACACTTAGAGAAACTTTCCATCAAGTGCAGGCACTCTGCTGAGTCAGCAGGCTGTTGCGGTTTGAGTATCATTCTAAATGCAAAGTAGGTTCCAATCTGTGTTTGGTAAATAGCGGGTGCAAGCATCAGTCCCAGTTTGCACTGACAGTCCTTAAGTACATTTTCAGATTTCCTGACAACACATGCATCAGTGCAGCATTGCTGGCCACCACTAGTGCTCCCCTCTGTTTAATTGCCTCACACTCTCCCTTCACTTTGGCTGCTTGAGTTTTGTCTTTCCTAATTTACTTCTAATTCATTCCTAAACCAATTCTAATTTGTATTCTTCTCACACTACTCTACTGAAACTGCCCGTCCAAAGTCACCACTGACCTCCTTTTTGTAAACCCCCATGGACATTTGTTCAAATGTTTTATTCCTGGACAGAAACCTGTTATCACAATGGACAATTACAGATGAATCCACTCATCTTTACAAAAAATTATAGTTATATAGTTTCCTGTTAATTTTATTGTTAGAAATGAATGTTAGTAGTTTAACTTCCTTTTAAATGTTTATAAGAGACATATCTATTGCTGTTTTCTACAATAAACACACACACACACATACACACACACCAATCCATTCTGCTTTTGTGGGACTAGTTCATCCATTTCATTTAGGTTATTTACGTTTTTTTCTGAAGATCAGTTATTCTATAAAATTCAGGTTTGGACACAGTCATCATGCTTTACAAAGTATATTCTATCCATTTAAACTGTGCAATTCATCATATAATTCCTTCCTGTAGTATGGTCTCTATTTAGATTACATTAGGTTTTTCTTTAGTTATTCTTAATATATACCTGAAAATTTTCAGTTGTCTGCTTTTAATCTGTCAATAGAGAAGCAAAGATATATATTGTGAGTGTGTATATGTGAGTGTATGTGTGTGTACATTTGTAATGTCATTTTGCTAACACATCTAAAATTCTCTAATGTTTACTCCTCTGTATAGCTTACAATATCACAATGCAAATTCATTAAAAACTTCACAAAATTCATTCTGCAATATTATGTATCTCACTGTAATATTCTCCCTTTTAAATATTGTTCCAATGCATCTGTCTGTGGCTTTTATTAGCTAAAAATAATATTATCAGCCTGACATTTTTTAAATTGTTCAGCATAAACTGCTATTTTTTTTACGTCAGTTGATTTGTGTGATATATGAAGTGCTATTTCACTTTTACTTGAATAGCTTTTACTAATTGTCCGAGATCCAAAGATTGAAAGTACTTGTCAATGGAAATCATCACTCCAAACCTACAGTTGTGCACCGTTTTTTGTTTTTTTTTTTAAGTTTATATGTTTCTCTAAATTAGACACTTGCTTTCTTGCTACAGTGATCTTATAAAGCCATTTATATATCTTTTTTTACTGATTACTTGTCACCACACTGACTACATAAAGTAGGCACTGGGTAAATAATTGGCATAAATTTTCAAAAAATAATCACTGCTATAAAAACCCCAAAATAAAGTTTATGTCATCATGACAGAATATTTTGCAGTTAATTTTTGATAGCATCATGTCACAGCAGTTGATAAAAGTTTAACTTGTCTTTGCAGATTGAATGGTATAATTATTTTAAACAATTCTGTTTATAGCCATAGACTAACCTAGTCTATAGTCTTTGGAAAATATTTATTTTAAAAAAAGTATGAAAAACTATCTGAAGCAAAATCTTATCTAACAGTACAAAGAAAATTTTTAAGTTAAGTTGATGTTGTTGATTTCAAAGTTATTATCAAAGAAATGTGTTCATCCCCCACCCCAGTCCATTCTTATTGCCTTAGCCACATGACTATTGAAGCTTGTGAATACATCTGCAACAGAAACACAAACATCTCTTTCTTCCATCTTAATTTTGAGTAAAAGGATATTTCACTGTTTCTATCTTTACCTTAATATGTTACACCTCACACCTCATATTCTCATATCTATATATATACATGAGGCCTCAATTCTATATCTAAGTTTATGGAAACAAACATGAAATTTTCCATTGGTCCAATCAAATGATAGAGACAATAAGCATAATATGTCAAGTAGTTATATCATAACCAGTACAGACAAAGACCAATGCGGCCACCAATTTCTATGCTTTGAAGCAAGCATACCTTCAGTTTTTATATAGAAAAGAGACATATGAATATGATACTGTTGCAGTTAATTTGGATTATCAACTTAATTGGATCTAGAATCAACTTAAAGCTAAATAGTTGGCACCCCTGTGATGGACTTTTTTATTTAGACTATCTGAAGTAGGAGAGACTACCCTAAAAAAGAGGAGTATTCTTTGGAGAGAATTCACACAAAAAGTCTAAAAGAAAGGTTTGTGTTTTGCCTGCTTTTCTTCTGTTTTAACTGCAAGCTCATCTATATTGCTGGTGACACATTCTTTCATTGTTATCATAGTTCAACTTCTTCCAGCTTCCAATATGGATTGAACACCAGTGTCTCCTCAGGAATCCTCCAGCTCTTCAGGAACAGGCTCATATTATTGATTCACCCATCCTCTTCTATTGTATTGAGAAAGGCTCAGATTCTCAGTCTCTTTCTTCAATGTAATGGTTCATAGCCATGGTTGGGATACCTAAACAATACCTTATAAGCCTAATCTAATAAATTATTGTTTAAAATATCCTCATTATATCTGTCTTTTCCCCTAAATAGTCTTCACTAATATAGACAGGAACAGAGAGCAGGAAATATTAAATGGTCTTTAAAGTGGTGTAATTATAAAAGCATACACTTACTATGTCAAACAAAGATCAATTTAAGTCATCCTGAAAAGAAGATAAAAGTTTCCAAAAGTAACAAATGAGTTCAATAACAATAAAATATAGTGCAACCAGGAGTCTAAGATTATTCAATGACATTAACTTTGTAAATACTTAATAAAAACTGTTCTAAAGACATCAATCATATTTACACACTAGAAAAGACTTCATTTTAAAATCATCACATTTTTATTTAATTTAGTGTGTGCATAGGTACATACATAGCAACAGTGCATTGATGTCAGTGAACAAGTGGGAATTCCTCCTCTACCACATGGGTCTTTGGATCCATCTCAGATCAATAGTCATAGAAGTGCCTTTACCCAGACTTGTCTCACCAGCCCATTATTTGTAAGAATATGAAATAAAGTATTAGCACCCAAGTCATTGATAATATCTATTTTGGCAGAAAGTAAAAGTTTTCATACTATAATAAACATTATGTAAAATGCATACGCTGTAAATAAACACACAGGTATATAATATATGTATATGTGTGTATATATATATGCACAGATAAGTATAATGGCTATTTTATCATTTAAAAGAACAGTATGTATAAAATATATAGAGATAATTAGCATAATGAAAGTTTACTTCCCAAATCTGTGTCCTTCCTGACAAATCCAAGAATACCAATAAATTTTTATTAACAAATTCTAAATATTTTGAGTTTACAATAAAGTGTACAATAAAATTCTCATACTTTTTAATGTACATACTTGACTTCATTTATGACACTATAATATATAAAATGAGAAATTCTCAGTCCATAAAAATTTTTCAAATGGTAGATCATAATCATTTCTTTCTTCTGACTTGCTTAGAAGGCTATAAGTATTGCCTGAGGAGGTTGAACTTCTTCCCAACTGTTCTATCTCTGTAGACACGATGAGATGTGCAATGCAGAGCATAAAATTGAAAAAATATTTGTGTCTTTCAAGTTCTTTAAGGCTCATAATCAATACATAATAAAATTAATTTTCACAAAATCATGAAAAATATTATCATAGGATTTATAGAAAAAAATGAGACCAGAGAAATACATAGAATTTAACAATGAAATTAACTATTAAAGTTAATTCATTAGTGATGTTATTTTGCAAACAAAACCAAAAAACAAAGAATATGTGCTTTCCTTGTTGCATGTAGTACTACTTCATGACATCAGTAAGAATCCATCTACATGATTGATTATTATTTCTCTTTTTTCTTTTGGATACTGGGCTAATTATGTTGGTCTACTCTGTCTACAACTCAATATATAAACCTACAGAGATGGCCATTCTTTGGTCTCCTGAGTACTAGGTTTAAATATGTGTATCTCAGAACCCTGTAAGATTTTTAATAATACTGTCTCTGAAGACTCTCAAGTTGTGTAAATGTGCCATGCTGTTTATGATGGCTTCAAATGAGAAAAACCCCAGAAAACAGTGAAACACAAACTACAGAGTTTGCAATTGCCTAAGAAAATTTACCCTAAAATCATTAAGAACATTTATGCATCAAATACATACAGATGGACTCAGACTTTTGGCTGTCCTTTGTGAAATGGAAATCTCATTTGGAGATTAGACAGCCTCGATTCAGAAAATAGTTGTTTCACTGGACTCTAATGATGCTAAAATCCTAAGCAAAATAGTATCTGATATTCACAAAGTTAACAAATATCAAATGCTGTTGTAAACATAAGTACCCATTAGTGATATGTAAAAAACAAAATGTATGACACACACATCTGTTATAAAGTTTGAAGAATTATAAAAACATTAATTGAATTGTATATGTCGCATAAGAAAAGCAATGTACTTTCTACTTTACACATAAACAATAAATCAAATTCTATGTATGAGGTATCTCAGTTTGTGGTTGAAAGTTATTTTAAATAAATGAAATTATTGAAATTTGGGTAGATTTCAGTATTTACTAGAGAATCAATAGTTAGCTACCAATAAATAAAATGACTAGCCTGTAATTTACTATTCTGTTTACCTTTGGAAAGTTGCTTGTATATAATTAGTAAGTTTCTACATAGAACTTTATGGTATTATACAATTTTCTCATTTACTATGTCATAATACCTGGTATTTTATACTACAACTTGAATTTTTACCAAAACATGAAAAAATAAATCACTTTGAAAATGTTGCATGTACATTTTTTATGGCCATTGAACTTACATAAATTCAGTGTATCCACGTGCTGAGTCAGTAGTTACTGGGCTGCTGACTGACCCACAGTACTAATATGCTGGAAAATGTGAGCAGCAAACATCTATCTTCATGCTGATCTACATCACATGCAAGGCACATAGATCTTATTAATCATCAATCAGTATTTCATCCAGCATAGCATAAAACAAGAAATTATCTATGATTATCCTTAAGTTGAAAGTTAATGTGATTTAATAAAAAGGCCATTGGACTGGAGTGGAAACTTTCAAATGAGATATTGAGTGCAAAATCTTTTGAAAAAGATAACATATTCTGCAAATTCTTAGCATTACTCTAAAAATCTAGACATTTTATTTCTAGTGGATGTCTTGGTTTCAGGGACTATCTTTCAAAATAACAATAAACTGTCCAGTAAAAAGCAGTGAATGTTATCATGGGAAATACTAACCCCAATGTTTAAATCTCAAAGTTGCGATTTTCTGCTTTTTTGATGTTTGGGACTTGGCATAGATCCATGGGTAATTTTTAACTTTGTTTGTTTTCAGAGTTGTGTTTTAATCTTTTTTCCTGTAGTATATGTTCCAGAAGAAAGACCTCCTTCAAATTAGAATTGTCCCAGCAGAATTATCCCTACCTTGGCAGACAGTGATATGTTCTCAGTGGAGTAACTAAAATGTCACTGCCTCAATAGCATCACATTTAGATTGCTCCGTGAATGTGACTTTGATACAACCTGAGAAGTTTCCTTCATAGAGGAAAGAACAGACAAAATTTACTAGAATTCCCAAGCGCCAGTGAAACTCAACCTAACTGTATTAACGGAAGATCTCTCCTTTCTTCTTTTCCTTCTCTCTTCTTTTTTCTCTTCTCTTTTTGTCTTCCTTCCACCACTCTGCTCTATCTTCTCTTTCCCTCTCTACCTCTCTCTTCCTCTCCCCTCCCCTCATCTCTTTTATATTCTCCTCTTTTTCTTTTTCTTATTCTGCTTCTCTTCCATCTTTCTCTTCTCCCCCTCTTTCCTTAATAAAGTTTCAAAGAAGGACAATTTACAGTTGTCAATAGAAATGACATTTTATATTTGTTGCATATACGTTTCAATGAACTTAAAAGATCTCCAGAATAATGAACTTAGTTTTTAAATCATTCTTTTGTGGAGTAGTTGTTAGCCCTGTTACAAAGTAAAGAATAATAAAATGATATAGTGGATTTACAACGAGGAGGTAAGATACAGAACTAGGGCTATTAATGTATATTCCTTTAGTTTAATTTGAAAAATACTTTAGTTATTCTCTAGTAATCTTTCAATTTCATAAATTTTATCCACTACATCTTAAGAAAAATATGAGCTCCTTGAAGGCAGTGCACTAAAGATATAATTTTAAAACTATTTTAGGACTTCAACTAATACTCAGAGATGAAATTTGTATCTAGTAAATTGAATGAGATCAGTTGATATTTTAAAAGTACATTTTTCTCATTTTGACATTATAAAAATTTAACTATTTCAAAAATTAGCCCTCTCCCTTTCTGATATGGAGATCAGCACTCTGACACACATGGTTGTTTTCCTTTATGCTTATACTTTCTTGTATATAAATGAGCACACATATGCCTGCATTTGTATTAATTTGTTACCTACAATATAAATATCAAACACAATTACAAGTAAATGATGTTATTGATATTCATTTGCAAATGATTTAAAATTTATACAAAACTTGTGATAATAAAATAAAGAATAGTGGCTAATATCAAGCCAAGATTTAGGTCCTCCACTCTACCATTAACTTTCTAGTTTTATCTTTTCCCTAATGTTTTCTCCATTTCTTTCTCTGATTATTAAATGGGAACATAAACATGACATTTGGATATTTATTTTTAAACGTTTTAAATTTATTTCTTTATTTTTCTCTAAAATATTGCTTTATAGATCCTGGAACTCTCTTTATAGATCAGGTTAGCTTGGAAGCCACAGAGTTCGACCAGCTTCTGCCTCTTGAGTGCTGCGATAAGAAGTTGTCTGCCACTGTTCCTCACTAAAATTTATCTTATATAGTCACAGTAAAATCTTTAACTTCAATAAATTTTTTACTGATATGACACTTGAAATGTAATATATTTCCATATTCCAGTTTTGCTTGTTGACTAAAATAATCCTTTAGAGATTTTTTGAGTGTAAAATATAAGATAATATGTCACACTTAGTACCTTTAACCTCCTTTAGCCTGACTTTTATCAGAAATTTATTTGATGTAATTAATAATTTTCTCATTTTAAGACATTTTTAAATTTTGGACAATAAAATTTCTGCTGCTCACTTTTAACTAAATGCATTCATATAGGTTTTTTTAATGGGCCTCCCTCACTAGTTTTGATTAAATTTTATAGGCAAAAATACTATGGAGGTGATGCTGTTTCTTAGGAATTAAATCTGTAGTGTGTAGTATCTATTATCTTCACTATTGGGGTTAAATTTGAAAATAAAAAAGCAGATAGACAACTCATCAAACTCTACTCTCAAGTTTTATCAAATTAAAGTGCATTTTTTTCTCAATCAAAACTGTCTCTCCCAGGTATTTTCAGATACTAGCATTTTTCTAAGAAACCATTTGCAGAGTAATTTGATAATCACTTGTATTCTGATTTTTAGACTCTTCTCTGATTGTTCCTTCAGATAGACATGCCCTCAGGTGAATCTAAATGAATCATAACTGTCTAATTATCTCATGTCGAGATTTGGCAAGATCTGAGGCTTATTTTAAGCTAATAAAATGTGTCAAGGGCCAGTGGTACACTTTTTTGATTATATCATCTCATCTAATTCTCCAGCTAAGCAGACTTGAACAAGAGAGTTGTCTGCTGGCTTTAAGACTGAACATGCCCTGCTACTAGTGAGACTACTAGATAGTATTTGACCAGCAAATAAGAGAGCTTGTAAAAGGAAGGGGTGTTACCAATTAACCAATAGGAACTGAACATAGAACTGCATTTTATAGAGAGAAGAAACAATGTCTTCTCAAACACCTGAACTCCCAAAATAATCACAAAAGTAAATAGCAAGAAACACAGTCTAATAATGCCCTGTATTGTCATTTCTGAGACTTAATAAGCACCCTACTAAATACAAACCTGTAATTGTACCACTGACCTATTGAAACTGAGATAGAATAGATAACTGTTATTTTAAAAATATGTTTGTACTCATTTTTTACACACCAAAATTTAACAGGTAACACTTTTTCCATACAGTGATAAGAGTCCAGTAATGTACACACATAAAATAAACACAATAAAACAAATGAATAATACTGTGGTTTAAAATCTTTAACCCTCTCTACATAATTTCTATATCCATTTATACATATTCTTATTATCTTTAAGTTTCTAACTTGGCACCAGAAGCATTTCTGCTCTTGGAATTTTCCCCTAAAATAAGTAAATCAAGCAAAATAAAAACTAAACAACAAATTTATAGAAATGCACATTATCAGTACCATGCATAAGGCAAGTTATGTCAGCCAGATCTTGATTGATGTAAAAAATTATCTGAAAAATATTTTAAGTGAAGTAAGGTTTACTTGGTTTATAGTTTCAGAGATTCATCACAGTTCCTGCTGATGTTTTGTTGGTTGTATTGTCTCTAAGCACTTAATGAAGTATTTCACCTTTGCAGGGATCATGGATAGAATATTTTACTCAGGGACCAGGAAAGAAGAAAAAGGAAATAATGAGGTCAAGCTCCAATAAATACTTTATAAGCTGTCAGTGATTTACTTCTTCAAGAATATCACATATTTTGAAGATTTTTTATCTTTCAAAGCTGTCCTCAACAGGGATATATCCCTTAACATGTAACTTTTTAGTGCTTCAGGTACACAAACTATTACATATGCTAATGTTCAAACAAACAGAACATATCCACTATACTTTCCATAAGGTCTGCATTGACAGGAGTACTAAGTATCAGTTGTTTATCAGTTTCCAGAAATGTTTACAAAAACTGTATGGCAAATGATATTGACCAGCATCACAGATTAAGAGAAGAAAGAGATGCTCTCAGGATGAGCATTCCCAGCAATATCACTAGGGCAGGATGTAGGGAGAAGTTAGTGGACGTTTGTTTCACTGCTGCCTTCTGAAATGGACTTTATTTTCCACAGCTACCCTTCTAGGTTTTTTGTTTGTTATTATTATTATTATTATTATTATTATTAACAAAGAAGTTACACTTTCTATCCTTGTATATTCTTATTCAAGGTCCCTTCCCCCTTCCACCACATCAGCCCTTCTAGTTTTGACTCTACCATTTCCCAAATTAAATTGAGATTAAGAAATTCTTCCAGAGGGATCTATGCCTGTGGTTTTTCACCATATACACAGTTAATTGTCATTTAATGAGTTTCTACTCTGTGCTAATATTGCTGATATAGCAGTGGATACAACTTATAAATTCCCCAAACACATTGAGCTTGCAGTCTAATGGGAGGCACAGAGAAGGGAATAGTCAAATAAGATACAGGATGAGGAAAACTGAAATGTTCTCAAAATACAGAAGCATATTCTGCATCAATGAAGAAGTTATAGAAATGTTCTTCAAAGCCCACTAACAATAATTTGTGAACTGCAAATATGTGTCATATACATAGTACTTTAAGACTAAAATATGTACTAAAATCTATGCTGTGGATTTGGAGCAGCTAAATTATAGGAACTATGAACTAATTGTAATTATAATTGCCATCTTTAATCCCCATTGAGTTCCTTTGAAGTAGCTGAAGCAAAAATATGTTTCTGTCACCTTATTCTTTTCTGTATCTCTCCTTTCTCCCACAGCTCTCTCTGTGTGTGTCTTTGTTTCTGTTGCTCTGTTTCCAGGTCTCCTCTCTCTCTCTCTCCCTCCCTCCCTTCCTCCCTCCCTTCCTCCCTCCCTCTCCATCTCTCTCTCTCTCTCTCTTTCTCTCTCTCTCTCTCTCATACACACACACACACACACACACACACACACACTCACTCTTTCTCTCTTTTCCTCTTGGACACAACACAACTAAGTAAACCAGCCAATTGATTCTAAAGCTATGTCTTTGTACTAATGATAATCTACAGCCAAGTATGCCAAAGAGGGGGGTGGGTGGTAGAACAGTTGTCCTTCTTTTTCTAGTGGAGCTACTAACTCAGTCTGTATTTCCAAATTGTCTTAAGATTCTTCAAAATCTCTATTAGGCAGCTGTGAATGACTGACTTCCTGTGGGCTCATATTTGGTACAAATATAATTTTAGAACCATTTTTTGACTTAGGCTATTATTTTTACAAGCTACCTATAAACTAGATTCATATTTTGTCTTTGAATTTCATCATGTTTTTGATCCTGTTTATGTGCTTACCTGGACTTTTAGGTACGCTTCTTTTTTTTAGATGGAGTATAGGTATTGTAATCAAGCCTGACTATGAGCACTGATTTGAAATATCTCTGTCTTATGAGAAGTCATGGATTCTCCTAAACATAGTGCTATGTCAAGATATAGCTTCAGAATCACCCTGTGACCTCACTTTCTCTGTAGCCATAGGTCATAGCAATTCTTCTTAGATGCAGACTAAGATTACTGCCTTGTTCAGGTTTCATATTACTTTGAAAATAGCAGAGATAACATTTCTCTTCTGTCTAAATTGTTCAAGAATTCTATGTGTTTTCCTAAAATAAGAACTAAATTAAAGTGTTTTCCTCTAACAGTAAATATTTTAAGCATAACAATAATCACATAAATGTATGAGGATAAACTGTAATGTATAGTCACATTTTATTATAAAAAGTTTCATCACATCTTATTTTTATTTATGTAAGACCAGAAAACGTATATTCATCATATGTATACCCTTTCCTTTTACTTAATTTGTCCAACTTAATTTATGGGAAGCTTTATATGTAATTCTTGTATACACACACACACACACACCTTATTGCATAGTTGTAAACATTTGAAGATTTTTGACTTTCTGTCAAGTTCATGTCTTAATGTCAGAAAGCTTATATGTATACCTGCTTAAGATGAGAAGTTATTTTTAATTTGTTAATGTAATTATAAATGATTTTGAACTAAATCACAGTAATTTTGCTACAGTAATGTCACTTTCTAAGTAATTGTCATCGTTTTTTTCAGTAGATACATGGTATCATTTTCTTATGAGAAAGTTTTTAAACTTAAGTAGATATTTAATGAATGCTTTAATATAAATATATGTAATACAATTAGAAACATTAGGTTGCAAAATTAATGCTACCTTGTATTTATTTAGTTGTTGTTCCTTGAAGATGGTATCACTTTGTATTTCAGGTTAAACTGGACTTCACTATATATACCTTGCTGAACCCATAACAATGTTTAAGTCTTGTCATCCTATGTGCATGGATCACTAATGTGAATTCTATGTCTGAATTTTTAATGCTTTTTTCTCACATTTGACCACTAAGTAAGGTTTTTGTTTTTTTTTTTTTTTTCCATTTCTGAAGGCATCGTTACTTGACAGCTTGTCTAGCACGTCTTTATTGCCTTTCAATTCTAAATTGCCTGAGCATGACTGCAATTGCTAACTGTCAATTTCTTGCTGGCCACCTTGCCATCTAGCATCACAGACTATGTTAGAGCCACCAATGACCTTTCAATTTGAAGTGCAGTTTTTTGTTCCGATATTTTGAGTCTGTTTTTGCTTTCCTATCCCTGACCCCCACTATCTCATTTACATTATTGCTACAACACTGACAGTAATAACCTGATTCAAATATTATTACCACTTATCCCACTTTAATTGCAGAGTCCTTACATCATCTTTTTATGCTTTGTTATTTGTACTTTACTATTTTTATTTTCATATATGTATTAAAATTTACAAGTATAAAATAATATTTACATATGGTTTATGTTTTAAGTGCACAGTCTTATTTAAGTACTTGTGTATTATAATCATGATGTCATTCACATATAAGAGGAAATGATCAGAGATGAGGAGCATTGTGACAAAATGACTTATACATACTTGTTGGGCTGGAATTTATAGCTAGTCTGACTCATCAAGGCTATAAGCAGATGTTGCTCATGGCTTCAAGTAAATCTGGTGCATTATAGTCCATTCTCTTTACTGTCTTTGTGTCTATTCCTTCTTCCTTTTAAAAATGTCTTTTTCAGCTACTGAAACAATTTTGTGTGATGAGAATTAAAATAGGATTAGTCAGACTATCTCTGTGACAACTACTTGAGAAAAACAGCTAAAAGTGTGTGTGGGGGAATATACTTTGCTCACACTTTCAAAAGAATGAGTGATGTGGGTGCAATGGCATAGAGAAGTTTATATTATACAAGTTAGGAAATAGGAAGAGAAGGGGAGGCAGAGAAAGGGAGAGGGGGGCAGGCAGGAGAGAGAGAGAGAAAGTGGGAGAGAGAGAGAATCAGCAGAGTTAATCAACAGAGCAAGTAATAGGAGAAAATCTTTATTAGAAGTATTTACTATTTGAAATATACAAAAATTTCAAAAACTAAAACTCCCAGTTTAACCAACAAGAAATAAACTAACAGGGAAGTTTCAAAAATAAAAATACAAGTGGCCATAGAATTGTATTTCCCACTTTCTTTTCTATCAAGTTCAAAGTGGTTGGGTCTATGTTGAGATCTTTAATCCACTTGGATTTGAGTTTTGTGCAGGGTGACAGGCTCGGATCTATTTGCATTTTTCTACACACTACCATCAGCTATGCCAACTTTAACCATTTGTTAAAGATAACAATATTTTACGGACCTCGAAAGAACAATACTCAATTTTATTTGGAATAACAGGAAAGCCAGGATTGCCAAAACAATTTTGATCTCTTCTTTAGTTCCTGCATTCATGGTCCATGCCTTGAGCTCCTTTCTCTGGCACTCCTGATGATAGACTGTAAGCTAGAAGCCAAATAAGTCTTTTCCTCACTAAATTGCTTTTTATCATGCTATTTATCACAGTGACATGACACATAAGTAAAATTAATTCCCCTCGTTTCTTAGCTTTTTTGGTTATTCTGCTGTTTATGATCTATTATTTAAAATTAATTTATTACATGAGTCATCTAATAACATTATTTTGAATACAATGAAGAATGGTCCCTAGGCCTTTGCTGTTTCTATGACATGACAGATAAAGTTAAGTAGTCCAAGACAACTCTTCAACTGGTCTGATCTAGAAAACATTTCCCATTAGTTCAACAACACAGCAAACTATCTCATTGAAAACCATCGACTGCATTTTTGTTCAATGGGCCCGACAACTCTCTAGCCAAGGAGCCACTTGGGGCCAGTTATAAACAGTGATACAAAGCAATGCTTTGCAAACAGAATCTATTCTCATAGATTGGCATTAATTTTTAACTTTTACCCATGCCTTCCTTCCTTTTGTGAACCCCTTGTGACTTTTCCTGCTAGTCTGGCTTTGTATTTATCAGAGGCCCCTCTGTAAACTCTACACATTATCTGTAAAAACTTTTTACCTGACTGAAAATACCCAATAGTTTTCTTTTTAGAACTCATGATTTTTCAAGAACAAAATAATATACTCATTGTTTATGTTCCCTGAGCATTTTTCTACAACACAATATATGATAAACATTTATAAGCAAACTTGTCTTATCTCCTAGAATACTAGCTCTTTCAGAGAAGTTGGGTGTGTTCTGTTGTCTACATAGGTTAAAAGATCAATAATTTGTTTCCTAGCCTTAAATAATTGGAGAAATGAATTAGAGATGTTAGATATAAAGAAAAGTATGAAGACGGAAATACTAAATAGTTATTTTATGTTCTTCAATTTCATTAGCACCTTGGTTCTCTAAGATGCAAACTTATGAAAGAGGACTATTTTGATCTTTTGCTATTTGTGACTCTCTTAGGAAATTATTTGGATATCTGTTGATGATTCATTGAGGCAAAATAAATAAAACAATAATGTACATGCATGTGTGAACTGGATTTCAAAATGAAAAAAATAATCTTATCCTTCCTTTAAAAGTGTATTAACAATATGGAATAGCTTGAGTTAAAAATGTAATTCCATCCACCTCTTCAACTATATTACCTAATATACTGTTGAAAATTACAATAATATAAATTAAACAGAATAGTAGAGTAAATTTAGTTAAAATTGATTCAGATATTTATATTTTTATGTGCATATGATATGTGCATCATACAATTTTATATTTTAAGTTGTAAATTTGAGAGTCATATCATAGTTCTTATATGCAGTAAAGAGTAAACTTTTATCTACCACTTATGTTCACTAAAATTACTCTTCTCAGTGTACTTGTTATTGTTATTTTTAATAAAAGGAATTGTTTTATTTTATCAGAGTTACATGATTGTAAATATCAGTGTCAAAGAAGTCCTTAAAGTAAACAATCTCCCCAAAGAGAGAAACTGACATACATACACAGAACACAAAGACACAAAAAACAAAACACACACACGCACTACTAAGCTAGTCACTGACCATAAAAATACTCTCAAGAGGCAAGACAAATCTAGCATTTGCCATATGCATCTGTGGTCCTCAGCATAATAAGATCAATGCACACAATCTAGAGAATTTTTAGAACAGGCCTAGTAGTTGTCATTTTGTTTTCCCTTTTATTTGGTGTCATAAAGGATATAAATGTGTGAAAAAAGAAATTTTACTCACATAGACTCATGGCAGAAATTATTCTTACCACCAGTACATAAAAACTAAGAAGCATCTGTGAACTCACCTACTGCATACTCAATTTGCTGAGCTGAAGTGACCTGATTAGATTGCCTCCTGTATTTTAAGTTGAGGAAAGTTTGTGGAACTTTATTTCATATTATACCTCTGTCAATCAGAGGTGATTTTCTTCTGCTCTACCTTACATTTTTGTTCATTTTGTATGATTGACTTACCATAAGAATACATATACTCGGATCTAGGAAGACCTTATTTTCCACATTGCCTCAGGGCCTCAGGCATACAATCACATCTTTTGCAGTATTATGCCCCAGTAGAACAAAGCTTTGTGAATACTATGGCCCAGATGACCTTTTCACCTTGCTCACCTCCTAGCTGAAGAAATCAATATCATATAAAACAGTTAATTCTATCTTTTTCAGTAGATTTTGACACTAAAAACACTTTAACCTCAATATATATTGTCTTTATCACAAACATTATAAAAATAAATTTGGAAATGTCCTTAAGTGTTGATAACTCAATACAAGGCCCTGTGCCTTCTAAACCTTCTTGACAAAGCATCCACATGTAATGCCTCTAACTCGTATGCTATTCTTTTCATAGTAACTCTTTTTGAAAGTGAAAAGAGAAAGTCTTCATAATTCACTCAATTCTGAAAGTGCACTGCTATTTTTATGATGCTTCGTCCAGGATGAGAAGCAGATTAAAAATTATAATCTTAATTATAGAATCTCCTTGTGGCTCCATTGTACATATATTTTACATATGGGCTCTCCTTAAGACAGTACATTTGGAGTTATTATTCTGAAATATTAATTGTTTACAAAGAGTAAAATGGTTTGTGCTCAATAAAACCTTTGAATTATTCCACAATTTATAGGGACCCCATTAGAAAAACTCTTCTGAGGTTAACTGAGTGATTTTGTCACTGGTTTCTTCAAGGTGTTAAGTTCTATATAGAGAGCTATTTTTGTTCTGATGAAGTTGCAATCTACAATTATTATCTTTAAAATCATATAAAATATTTAATAGCTATTAAATATGTCAGTTGGCTGAAATAATCTTAAGACTTATATTAACAGAATTCTCACTACTGAAAAAGATACTAACTTGTGTGTTAGTTTGCTCATTTCACATATTACTATTACTTAAAAGATACCTTTTACTCATGCAAATGAAAAAGTGTCCCAATTCATTCTTGTCTGTTTGGGTGACTGAACTGTACTAAAAGTATAATATAAATTCAATACATTTCATTATTAAGGACACTTAAAATAACAGGGGATTAAAACAAAGCTAGTTTACTCATAATTACATTATAAATACAGAAAAAAAATACTGTACCAAACTCTTGATGACTATATAATTCACTACACAATAAAAAATTTTAGTTTTTGACAAATTCCAATTAAAACATTTCGAATCAAATGTTTATTATGAAGCATATGGGAGATCTTTTTCCAAACCTGAATATAAAAGATACAAAAATTTATTTTAGATTCCAATCAATATTTTAGAACCTAAATGAAAATAACAAAAATATAAATGAAGCCTTTCCTCAACTTTGGTTTCTTATTTTCTAAACAGCTCTAAGAGTTTTCATCATATGTTAATATAAATACCATAACTTTTGGAATTTAAATATGAAATCTTGCCAGATAAAACAAAAGAAAAACGTATAATGTTCTTCTATATTTGCAGTTGGAAATAGTAAACACATAGACATGTCCTTGTCACAGAATAGACAAAGAGTTAGCACTTAGTTAGATGCCTAAGTATGTGAAAAGAGAGTGAGACATAAATTGATTGCTTGATTGATTGCACTGACATTTATAAACCTGTTTGGAGTCTTCCTCCTCTACTACTACTTTACTGAATGGATGCTTTGAGATTACATTACAATTCTACTATAAATTACAAGCTCCTGTTTCCTTAGACATGTAATATCACACACATTGTTGCAAAAGTACAGCAACTAAAAATCAAATGGTATTGTTCATAAAAATGCAAGTTAAATTGCAAGATGCATATAATTATTCTAAAAATTGTACAATCTCAAACTAAGGTAGCCATAGAACTACTACAGTTTGCCTACTTAGAAAGTTATGGTACATCTGAGTGCTTGAACTGAAAATTTAGAAAACAAAATGTTATTATATATTCTAGATAGTTGATTAAGAGATTTTCATTAAAGTGTAGAGGAGAATGAACACACACCAAGAAAAAAAAAAGTAATAGGCTTCTTTGGGCAAATCATAACCAGAAAGAAAATTTTCAAGTATGAAGTCCTCATGGAATCTGAGAAATGCAGAGAACTGCACAAAATATTACAGAGACCTGTTAATTTCCATGCATCCTCTTCTTGAGAACTTTGTGACTGTTAACTTGGTGTTCTAATAAGAACTTGATTAGAGAATAGAGAAACCCACTCAAAAAAATATAGAGTACTAATGATTACTTTGCTCAAGAAAAAAATCACATTTATATACTACAAAACATTGGGCAACCCTTCAGAATTCATAGCTTCTTTACTTATGTCACTTGCATGGAAATATTGTCCTCAGAAGTGTTTGGCAAAGGGAGGTGCTATATTCCTACTGATATGCTCTCTTATGGGAAAAATAAAATAAAAGTTAAAAGCCTTCAGTTAATTAAGCTTTTAAACAGGGGAAAATTACATTCTATTATACATATGGCACAGAATTGCTAAAAAAGAAACTAAGCAATAAGGTAATAGTAATCACAACTAGATCAGTGACGTGTTTGGAGAGAGGCTACAAGGAAATGAACACACTCTTATACACAGCAAAATTCAACTTAAATGTCTAGATTTATCACGGAGTGAGCAAGATTCTATTCACTGTTGATAGAATGACACAAACAGCCCTTTTAAAGAATTAATTTTTAGGCAACTAATGTTTCCTCTTAGTTAAGATTGATTATGTGTGAAAATAACAGCATCAATACTCTTGGGATTATTCAAATCTGTTTTAAAGTTCTTAAAACAAAAGAAATGAAGGCAAACTCCATTTCTAAGCAATGTATCACTATACTTTCATTTTACTGTAGAGAACTTTTATAATCCTAATTTTGAATTTTTTCAAATTCAGTGATTTTGAAATTCACAGTATCTACAAATATAGATTTTGCTCTAAGAAAGATAAACTCCCAAGGCATACTTTGAAACTTTTTGAAGTCTGATTGATTCCAAATTGTCTTGACTGAGACAAAAGCCCCATTCTTTAGACTGTGTTAATGTTCATTGGACACTGTAAACTTAGATTTGTTCAGGAGTCAATAGAATGAGAGAGAGAAATTGAACATCAGTGATGGCAAGCACTGCCAAACAGGACCAGGCTAGTAGAAGTCAGAGAGTGAGACATTGCTGAGAAAACCCTGCTGTCTTTCAGCACAACTTGAATACCTCAGACCCTGATTTCTAATTATTAACATTACTGTTTTGAAGAGAATGGCAGATAGTTCATGCTGGAAAAAAAGAAAAAGATAATTCTAAAAACTAAAAGCACATCCAAGCCATAAGGAGTGGTCATTATTCAAAACTTTATTAGTCTAGAGTGACAGAAGAGTTTTTCCAATATAAAGCATGTTCATTTCAGTCACACCTATTTTTATTTTTTTCCATCTTTATCTCACAAAGAAAATGTTTCAATCAACTTAAATAGTCTGCTACCTTACGCCCTTATAGTAGACATCTGAAGAGTTAAATGCATTGTAAAAAATTCTCTTGGTAGCTAAGGGACATTCTTGGTCATAAAAGCTTTTTAACATATTTACTTTTTAAAAGCCCTATCAAGTTCAATCACCTATATCCAGAGCAGTTCAACAGCTGTAAACATATTTGATTTGCTATAACACGAAAATGATCCTCAGATGAAAATATCAATACTGAGAAATGATTCCAACATATGAAGCTCTTCACAACTCACAGATGCGTAAACACAGTATTACTTATACACCGTAAAGCAGTTCAATAAACTTCATATCGGGGGAAAATATCCTACACTATTCCTTAAAATTATTTGCTATTACTATTTCTTTGATTTAAAAGCATAGGTTTTCATGGAAAGTAACCCATGTTGATTTCCAACACTGAAGCCTTGCTAAATGCTGTATTTGCTGGCCAGGCACAACTTTAGAAAAACTGTCCCAAAGAAGTGTCATTTCACAATTAGTAACTTGAACTCATTTTAAATATACAAAATGATTACTTTCACTATTTCAGCCCCCTTTCTACCATTAGTAGTAAAACATAAAGAAATGAAGCAGATTGGTGTTTATACACAGAAGTATTTAATACACATTTCAAAGATAGCAAGCAGTCCTATGGCATCACTTTCCGTTTTCTAAGGAAAAGCTGAAATACCTTTTCTCCACTTTCTACTACAAATTAGTTTGGCAGGTACACATCAGCAGCTGTTTCATTCCTTTAGCTACATTGGTGTCTCCTTTTAATGATGCTAAACAGTGCTCTGATTAAAAGCTTACCAGATAGGAACACTGCTCTCGGCTCTCAGTCTCTGTACTCGTCCCTCCGTTAAACATATCCACCTCTATTCCGAATGAGAGAGTAAACGGAACAGGCTCTTACCCGAGACAGAAAACAATTCGTTCAGCTAGATCCAACAGTGCTCTGTGTAGCCTGGCAGCATGAGTGATCCTAGGGTCTCACACAAAAGCAAGATAATTGGCTCTCAATGAAGACATGTAAACATCCATCATAATGGCACTCAGGCTGAAACTGAACGCTGCCTCAGCTGTTCTGTGTACTCCGACTGGAAGATGATGTCACAAACATCAACTGGGTGTACTCTCATTGGCTTCTCTTACCTGGAATCATATCTTAACCCTAAACTGTCAGCTGAAAATCGAAATGCTTCCCTTTCACTGTAATTTCTGCAGAAAAGAAGAATGTGAACTCCAAGTAAGTTATTGAAGGATAGCAGACAAAAATATTGCTCTTCAAGTGGGCTTAGATCTATTTAACTAATTAATTTCTTAGAATATGTTAGGAATTGTATTTATTAAGTGTAGTTTTTTTAAATGCTACTTTAAATAGACATTTAACTGGAGGAATTACTAAGAAAATGACTAGTGATCATACTTTTGGAATTTAATTTTTTAAAATAATTTTTTTTAGATTGATTTCATAGTATGACACAATTAAATTTAAGAAAGTTAAGAAAAGGTATAATGTAAATAAATGTACAATTAATCTGCCCAGAAAAAAATCCCTATTTTTAAGTTTCTAGTAGAGAAAAAATATTAATGTATTTTACTGTCTTTAAAAAAGATTGTCAAAATTTGTGCAGCAAACTTAAATTATGAAATATTGAAAATTATATCATTATAAAATTTTATTAAGCATTGGCTTTTAAAAGGAGAAATTAATAAGTCTCTGGATTTCTAGACAATTTAATAAAATAATTGAAGGCTACTTTATAATGTAGTATTATTTTTTTGCCTCAAAAATGGGAAATAATTATTCATGCCTTACTATCTTGACTAAAGTCCCATATTTCTCCTCAGACTAATGCCCAATGGGAGAGGGGATAATGGAATAAGCTGGCTATGGTAGCTTGCTGCCAGAGGGACACAACTACAATCAACTTGAAATTCATATGTCCCAGACTTACTCACCAAAGAAGTTGTCAGTGGCATCACTGAGAAATGCAAGAATTCCCAGACAAATATCACATATTTCTCCTCAGGCTAATGCCCAGAGGGAGAGGGGGATAATGGAATAAGCTGGGTATAGTAGCTTGCTGTCAGAGGGACCAAACTACAATCAACGTGAAATCTATATGGCCCAGACTTACTACTCACCAAAAGAAACTGTCACTGGTATTACTGAGAAATGCAAGAATTCCCAGAACTACTATTCATTAACCAAGTACCTACTAAACCAAGTGCTGGTATATCCCAAGGCAAACCCTTTGAAAGCAGTGCAGTGGAAAACATAGTCAGTAGTCACACCAGAGCCAGGAACCAAATAAGGAGGTTACTTCATTCACTCTCAGCTTCTGAGAAAGGTTATTTTCTCAGTGGGCATGCCTGTTGCTTCATTTCTTTCATAATAATGGATTCCAGGTAAATATTCCTTTTAATCCCTGGCCATTTCCAAAAGGAATACATTTATTGACTGAATCACTTCAAAAAGAGTTCCAAAAGTTTACAATGACTAGAAAGAGACTGCCCCCAGTCCCTGCTATGTTCTGAAAATTATGAACATTGGGTTAACTCATTTTATGTATTGGATTTGTATGTGTTGCAGGGCAGTGGATTCTGGAAGGATTTCAAGATCCAAGGCTATAATTCACAATTTGTGAAAACTTAGTAGGTATCTATTATAAGAAATGAGTGTGAGACAATCACATATAACAAAAAATGATATAAGGCAATGTGTACACTTGTTATACAAAACACAATGTATTATATGGTAAAAGTTTCAATAGCATTGCTATGAAAATATTAAATATTCACTTCAGTGATGTTTATGATACTTAAAATGGGAAATGAACTCAGTGGTTTCAAAATAATGAAAGAAGAAAAATGTAAAACTAAGTTTCAAGTTAGACATACTGTAACAAATTAGCTCAGTTTAGAATAGTAACTCACACTAAGGGATTTTTCTTCTAAGTTGTTCCTTTCCAGGATTATTTTGGATTTAATCATATTAGTCAAGTCAAAGAGGAACCTAGATTAAGAAACAATCTATTTGTCAAAATGTACTTTGAGCAAATGTGGAAGACACTGTTCATTTACTTCTGCCTAAAATCACAGGGTTTTAGACAGAAATCTGTATGCCAAGTAAAGTGAAATAAAATTGAATAACAAATCAGAAAGATGAATTTGGACAATGAGAATGTCAATTGTATTTTCTCTAGACAAATGATAAGGCTACAATATTGTATTTGAAAAGTGGATATGTCATGGAGAAAATAATTCATAAAGTAAAATATGCTCCTATACTCCATGTTTATATGAAATATTAATGGTATAAATATTTAATGCCAAAGATTGATAACTAGAAAAATAAGGTTATATTCAGTTGAAATTAGAAAATATTCTGCTATATATTTACATATATATGCCATGCACTTACATTTTCATAAGTGTATATTATAATAATTAGATGCACAAGAAGATAATATTTTTTCCTTTGCTTTGCATTTGTTCTAGTGTTATGGTGAAACTTACAATAGCTGTAAAAATGGATAAAAATGAACAGTGGAGAATATGATATAATGAGTATTTCCTTGACACTTCATATTAATTACCTTCTTTCAATACTTGTTTTATCTGGAGGTGATTATCTATGTACAAGTTTTGCTTCATAAAAGTTATAATTTTAAGGCACATATTCTAATACATATATTCAAAGGATTAATATCTTAAACAATCAATCATTTAAATCTTCTATACCAATAATTTAAAGAAAAAATAGTTTTAGATCTTAATTTTAAGTTTTGCATGAATTATTAAAATTATTAGAATGTTTTTTACATGCCAGATACAGCGCCCATAGTAAGAGAAACAATGGGGAGTACAAGTGGAGGATAAACATTTAATATTATTGTTAAACTATATAACATAAGCTTTTAGTTCATGATTTTATGTTAACACATTAGAGCATAATCTATTACGTGTGTGCATATGTGTGTGTTTGCTTGAATGTCTGTGTCAGTGTGGGGGTTAAGGAATGTATATGCTGATGATTACAGATGCCAGATGAAGGCAAGGGTGGTCAGTGAAGCTGTATTTACACGCAGTTATAATCTGACTAAATTTGTGTCGTGGGGATCAAATTGGGTCCTTTGCATAGATGATACATCTGCTTATTTGCTAAGCCACAATTTTTCATAGTTACACACAGAGAATTTGAGTAGAAACCTAGGATTTAAGAGAAACCTAGAATATACGTAATTGTGTGTGAAAAATAATCAAGGGATCTGGAGCAGTATGTGTGACCTTGGCAAGAAAATACAAGCCACATGTTATTTTTTAATAATGATTTTGAAATTAATACACACCATCTTAAATACATGTTCTTACAGTACTTTAAAAAATGTTTAATTTTCATCAAAGGAAAAAACACTTTGCACTTTAAAATATGTCTCTTGGCATTGTATCACTATTTATTATTTATTCCAGCTATGGCTGAGTTCCAATGAGCATAGAATATTTGAAATTTAGTAGCATATAAAGAAGAAAAAACAGTATAAAATTAATATTGTTTTTATTGTATTAAATTTATAACATATATATATTATGATATAAAAAATAGAAGCTCTGAATTATTTTTAAATATGATTTTGTTTTTTGTAGTTAAAGCAAATACATCTCACTCAGTTTTATTACAATACCTATGTGCTATACATTTCCCAAGAGCTGAAATCTTTGCAGTATTTAATTGCCTGAAAATTATTTCTGTTACATCAATTTTGCGGTTAAACTAATTATTTATGTTATCAAAACAAATCAGCACTGGAGGCTAATTAGACTAGAGTAACCATTCTACACTGTTTCTCATCTTACATATTAATAAGGTTTAGGTTAATACTAACTTTGCAAGAGATAAGTATATCTTTTCTGTGATAATTTCCAGATAGAACATAGAAATTCAAACAAGCTTTAAACATCTTTAATCAGTTTTACTTTGAACAGTTAAGAATATTAAATTTCAGCATTTTATATTATCTTGAAGCAGAGACTTGCTCATTACCTAGTTATCCACAAGATGGCAGGTCTGGATATTTGGCCACTAAGGAATTTAATGTGGTCTTGTTTTAGTTAATCATAATAGGTAAATCATATGAATAACCTATAAGTATATATTTCCCTGATTATGTGACTTTTTCTTTCATAATAATAAAATCTATTGAAAATACCAATTATTCAACTCAACTTAAAATATATGATTTTTAAACACTGAAAACTAGCTAACCAAATGTCCAAATATTTCATTATAAATAATTTCTAAAGTCACATTTCTTATACGTTATCATTTTGCTTTAATTTTGTTTTAAAACAATCTATTTCTTTAAAATGCAAAGTTAGCATTAAAAATTAACTGCATTAGTTTTACCTCACTGAGACAGAGTTCTATGACAATCACATTTTTCATTTAGTCAATTCTAGATATGATTTATTTTCAATAAGAGTGTATATTTATTGACAGCCCCTGAATTCTTTTTTAGTATCTAATCATTTTTACAGTCAGTTTTTTTTTTTTTTATTTCTACCTCAAATCTCTTTTGTTTAGACTTCAATATATTATTATTTGTCTGGGTACAAACAAATTTTTGAAATCATTTGTTATTACTGGGCCTCATCACACTTATTTTTAGATAATGGATAATAAAGAAGTACTTTATTATTTCCTTAATATGTATTAATAGATACTTCAGTAAGTGTCACCTTGGGGAAGGATGAAATACTATGAAAGGGCTGACAAATAATAAAGAAATATAAATACTCATATATGAAGGCAAGAATCCAATGCAATTCCAAACATTTAGAACACTGGCTTTTGAGTATAGCATACCCTATTTTAATGTATATGTTGAATATTTTAGATGACAGTGGGAACTAAAATTTGACAGGTACATATACTTCTGCTTATCATGTTTTCTGAACAGCCATGCCTCCTGTGTATACATGGTTTTCCTTCATTAAGGTCATTTGATTTGATTTATGAGGTCAACTTTTTAAAAACAATTGCAATTTTTTAACCGCAATTGTACGTGTGAATGTATGTCATGCTATACAAAGTTGATCAAATTATCACTTTTTATCTTGACTGAGTAGAATTATTTAAATAGCATGAAAATTTAATATTTATATCTTGCAGAAAATCATCTAGTTGAAATTGCTTTATATTATACCGAAGAAATGACCTATTTATGTAAAACAAACCAATCGTTTTTGACACATAGATATTTCTGTATAAAGACCCAGAGAAATAGTAACTTTCATGTTTATCAGTACTAGCCCCTTGAAAGAGAAAATTCAAAGTATTCAGAAGAATCCAATTTTTACAAGTAGCCTTAGCATTACTTTAATGATAGGTAAAACAATGGTATATCAGCACCATCACTCTCTTTACCACTGCTGCTAGCTAACTCAGCCTGAGTGTTTTTTTGGTCAAGGAATTATTCTAACTTAAACATTTTACATTGCCTGATTCATTCATAATATTTTTGGACATCTTTGAAGGATAGGGTAAGATTTCTTTTGCTTCATTTTTTTATTTAAAAGGGTTTTTTTTTTTTTACATATCTACCACTGTTCTCCTCCCTCCCCTATTCCCAGTTCCAAATCGTCCCACAGCTTCTCCCCACCCCATCCCTAAATCTACTCCTCAGAAGAAGGTAAGGACTCACAGGTTTAGTCAATGATATCTAATATATTCAGTTGAGGCAGGACCAAGCCTTTTCCTGCAGTATCAAGGCAGAACAAGGTGTTTTCCTGAACAGGCTCCCAAAAAAAATATATGGTAGATTTTTTTTTAAACAGCCTTAATTAGAAATGTTATTTTTGTATGTCTAGTGTAGTTCTCCAGCTTTAACAGAGATTATTTCTCTCTAAATAAGAAGGCACTGGTGTGTGTGTGTGTGTGTGTGTGTGTGTGTGTGTGTGTGTATGTGTGTGTCTTTGTGTGTATGTATGTATGTTTGTGTGTGTGTATACAGCATGCATAGGCATCTGTGTACAACAGTTGTATTTTGACAGATTTATAATCTGTCAGAGCAGTTGTTTTTCAGCTGATCATTTAGGTTTTGCATTTATTCAGCTTTTTTTTCTTAATTCTGGTTTCTCTTCAGGAGAATAGAACTAGAATAGCTTCTTTAAAATATGTTTTGCCTATCTTTATTAAAAAACTAGTTTTTTGTTTTGCTTTTTTGCATTTTGAGCTTGGTGCTGTTTGCTATCAGTTGATAATGCATTGTGCATCATCTTCCACTTTGCTGACAGTTATTTAGCAAAAGTGTAAGGCTATGAATTAAAGATTCAAATTACAGAATATTTGGTTGGTTCTTTGGTATCTAAGTAACAAACATCCTTCTCGGACGTTATAGGTAGGTACTGGAACCTACATCTTTAGATAAAATCTTGGTTGACTGTAGTCTAGAATCTCATGATTCATGTTAATCCCTGAATTTATCAAAAATAATCACTCCGAAATCTTTTTCTTTGTGATTCCTCAAAGAAATAGAAAGTTGTATTAGTAAACTGTGTACAATATAAAAGGAATATAGTTTGTTCTCTCTTTAGGATGAAATTGACATCCTGTTGTATTTGGAAAATGTGCTGAGTGCTTTTTAGGTCATATTTGAACACATTAAAAAAATCACTAGTTGGTAATGTGAACATACAGGAGACAACTTGATATTGTATTCTTTCTCCTTACACAATGTCCTTTGGTACTGCTGGGCACTGTGACTAACAAAGGGTCAAACTTCTTAAGGTCAGGAAGGCTGGATTTTTATTTCTCAACCAATCTGAAATCAAAATCATTTACGATGCTAGAAAAGACAGCTATTTTCAACAGCCTTCACTGGAATATACAGGATAAGCACTGTGGAAAATGTAGGTATCTCATCAGGGACTTACAGGTGGCAGATGTAGTTTGGATGAATGTTGCCTAGAGGACATGTATTAACAAGGTTTTTTTGGATCTCTTACAGTGCTCTTGGGAGGTGGAAGAATCTTTATGTAGAGACTGCACGAAGATGTTATGTTGGTGAGTGTGTGTACTTGATGATATTATTAGGGTCAACTGCTCTAAATTTGTTTCACAGCCTAGCTGCTCTGAAGTCAGCAGAGTCACATATACACATATATGTGTACTCATGTACAGAGAGAGGGAGAGAGAGAGAGAGAGAGAGAGAGAGAGAGAGAGAGAGAGAGAGAGAGAGAGAGACTACAATGCAGTTATGAATTGAGAAATACCACTCAAAGTAGAAGCTTGTTAAGGCTTTTCAAAAATAACATTCTAGCTCAGGGTCACAAAGGCTCATAGCTACTGTATCATACAAAATACAAGATGTCCTAGCCCAATTTCAAATGCCATCATAATTTTACCAGTTCTATTACTACTCAAAAGTGAAAAACAAACAACAAACAAAAACAAAGCAAAAACTCCACTCTCCACTGAGACCCACTGTAAACTGTGAGATGTTAAAAATATATGTATGTGTATGCACATATGTGTGTTTGTATGTGTGTAGTACAGCAGTATTCTAATTCAAAAATAAAGACAAAGGAGATAAAAGGAAAGTCTTTATTATAAAAACAGACAAATCAAACAAACAGACAAACAAAAGAAAACAGCACAAGCATCAAATCTTGTGGCCTCAGTTCTGAAATCCTGGCACATGATGGCAGCCATTATTTGTACTCCTGGAACTTCATTTGCTTCAACTCTATAATAAACCATTGACACCTCACTCAGGCTCTCTTTGGGGGTACTTTAACTCAGCCGCCAACCAACATTCTTGGTTTCTTCAGTATCCTGGAGACTTCACTGCATCCAAGGCTTCAGCCTTATTCGTGATTTTTTTTTTTTTTTATGATCTTGACAAGTTTATGACTAAACCTACCTGAAGTAAGAATTGTTCATTTCAGTTCGAGAAGACACAACCCACCATGGCTGTCAACAAAGAAAAGCAGAGCGAGGGACCTGGGCTTGTGTTCCCAGCCAAGCTCTCATTATTTTTTAGTCTTTAGCTGCTCCAGACCCCTTTCCATCTATAGTGATGCTCACAATCAAGATGGTTTTTCTCTCTTACATAACTTTCTAGATTCAACCTCACAGATATTCCCAACAAAATCTGTCTAATTTTCATGTGTCAGTTATTCTGTAGAGAGAATCTGCCCCTAATATACTGTGACCTATATCACTGTAATGCTGGGTTTTGATGTAGTAATTTTGTATTTGTTTGTTTGTTTGCTTAGTTTCTAGTGAAGCCTTCTTGATAGACCCTGAACCCTGTGATTCTCATAGTCTGCTTTTCTTTAAAGTAGAACTGCACAAATGATGCCTAGTTCCATTAATCTGACTGTGATTTAGCATGACCTTTTTGGACAGTTGTGTTATCAAGAATCCATTCCTGATGTCTTTGTTAAAAAACTGAACATCTTTTTATTAGTGGTAGTCATTTTAGCAATGACACTGGCTTTGCCTTCACTCACCTTGTCTATAACTTTACATACTGATACTTCTTTCTTCATCAATTTGAACTCTTTTTTTAAAATATCTTTACATTATACTTTCTTTTTTTCCTGGAAACTTATTTTCAAAACTCAGAGATCAACAACCACAAACAACACTATCACAAATGTAAACGTTATGTTTGTCATTAATTTTAAATTTAGTTCACTGATATTTTAAGATGCTTTTAGGATAGGTAAGAAAATTTCCAAGATTATAACATGAATAGCTTCAGTCCAATTCCAAGCCTTCATGTTGCTATATAAAACCCCAAATGAATAAGATGCACTGGTGTAATTTTTATCAGCCCACTAACCTTCCAGTCTCCAAATAGAAAGACACTTAAATATTGCCTATAATATTTTACACATTTTTCTATCCTGCATCTCGTAACTGATCCAGAGTCTTTATTCAAACCGTCACAGTAGGATCAATAACCATGTGGTTAATCACATCTCTGCAACCACTTCATCAGTACACAATTACTCATCACTGAGACAAATACTTTACAGAATCAGCTCAAAGGATGAGATGTTGATTCAGGCTCAGAGATTTGTAAGACTAATCTTCCACAGAGTGAAAGGTGACGGAATCACTTATTCCATAGTGATGTGAATGGACCATGGCTGTGTGTTCACAGTGGCACTAAGCTTTGAAAATAAATTAACGTGATGGTCTGTTTATGCACCAAGACCTTCCTCTCAGCAATCAACCATCTCTAATGTACTGCTTGTAGTGGATAGAATAAGGCTCAGATCAGGAGGCTGTTAGCAACATTTCGGATTCAAGCAATTACTGTGTTTTCCATTTCTGAATCATGTCTGAGGCCCTTAAGTCCCTATTATATATTAGGAGATATAGACTTAGAATTCAGCCTTTATACAGGCCTCTCCAGGCCATGGCCACATTCGTTCTTATTTTTCAATTAATTGTTCCTCTCCATAAGGGACATAGAGAAATCTTCTATTTTTAAAATCTAACATTTAAATCAGTCTCCTTTTTTTTTTCTTGTAGTTTGCCTAAGCACATGGTGAAATAACCAAACATGCAACCATTAAAATCCTTTTTCACATTTTACTGTAAAAATAAAAAGAACATGAGGACTAATAATATAACATAACTAGTTTTTAGGAACCCAAGCCTCACCACAGTGATTATTCTTAAAATGTAAGCAGAAGTATGCAATGCCTGAAAATAATAAAGTAAAAATCTGGGGAGATATACATTTTATCTACGGTTAAATGTATGGATGGATCTATGGTTACTTTTGTCCAAAAATATTCATTTTAAGTACATATCCATGAACTTAACATTCTCTCTCTCTCTGTCTCTCTCTCTCTATATGTATATATATATATGTGTGTGTGTTTGTATGTGTACATATATATAATGTGTGCCATATGTGCAACTAATCAAAACCTATTACTCATCTTTATTTATAGTAATATCTTGCTCATAGTTTAGCTTTTCCCTGCTCTGACATCATGCATGCATCTACTTAAATGGAGAGTATGTCTCAGTCTCATGGTTTCATAAAATCATGGAAAGAAGAAAGCTTGGTAGCAGAGATCTTGCATCATTTCCACTATAAGGTAGAAAGTATGCTTGGGTAGTAGGTTTCCTTCTCCTTTAACCCAGTGTGCTGTGTGGTACTGCCCATGATTCAGTTGGGTCTTTTCCCTTTAGTCATTTTCTGGATCAGCTTCTCTGACACAAGGAAAGAGATGCTTTACTCATGTTTACAGTTCAATCAAGTTGCCAATCAAGATTAATCAGAATGCCCTCTAATGACATGGTTGTATTAGAACACTTGCAATAATATAAATCAGGTGTTGTTGGGGATGATCTTTGTTGCTACACTTTTTAACAGCACAAAAAGGAACAGGCTGATCACCTTTGTGAAAAGTTATTACTAGCTCAATATAAATTTGATTTGTGATTGGAATTAGGTCTTAATAGATTTTTAGCATTATTAAAAACAAATTAAACCATATGTTATCTAGATAATTGTTCACACTTGCATATTTCTTATAGAAGAAAAAATTTTCATCCAAATTCCTGAATAACCTTAAATAAACAAAAAGCATAGACTATTTTTCACCATATATTGTGACACAGTTTGAGACAAATAGTGAACAAATGTCTAGTACTTTCTTGTAAACAATATTATATCATGTAAATGTATTGAAGATATTCAAAAAATTAAAATATTTCCAGCATACCATATAAAATTACTATTAACTTTAATTCTTTTAATTGACAAATCTTGGTGACCTCATATAACCAGACATTGTACATGTGTAAAGGGACTCATACTTTGCTTTCAAGGGACTTTCACTCAAGGAGAAAATTATGACATTAAACAAGATGTGAACCAATTTTATTATCAGTGAGTTAAAACAAGTATAAGTTTTCTGATAAGTCTGAGTGTCAAATATTTCTCCTTCCTGCTTGAGTTAATAAAATTCCAGCAAGCTATTAGAAACAATTTCCTGTGAAAAGCAACTTTTAAGATGTATAATAACACCATGACTGATTCAGCCCAATATTTTGCAGCCTGTGTATCTATGGTACTCTATTGATTTTCAATATGTACAACCAGGACCAAGAGGCATATCAAGACACTCGAGTACCTTGTGAATCATCTTGGATTGATTAAATGTAATAGAGTTCATGATTAATTGAGAGCATGCCAGAAGTGTGTTGTACTTTCAGGTTTTCTTCTATGAGGAAGGACATTATAATCTCAGTGAACAGGATTTGTCATATAAATGAAGCAATTTCTTTCTGCACTACCCCCACTTCTACAAGTCTGTGTATAAAATCTTTTAAAGGTCTGTGTTCTTAAAGGTGAAAGGAATTCTTCTAATATGCTTTCGAATGAATTGTGTTCTGACCCCAATCTCTCTAGTTCAACCTTGAATTAGCTTCTAAACTTTACTTTTCTTTTCTTCTCCATCACAAAGACATATTAGTGCCAGTCTTTCCATTAATCTTTCTTCTATAGGGTTTGATAACATACTCTGATAGTTCTATTTACCTTAAATGTTTTAATATCTTGTTTTTTTATATCATTGCTCATGTTCATTCCCAAAACCATTGAAAATCACCCTTTTCTTTTATAATCATGCTACATTTGAAAACCACAGGGCCTTTGCATATGTTTTTCTTCTGCTAACATATTTCTCACTTCTAAATCCTCTACATAAAGTTGTCATTTTTGATTTAAAAAAACTCATGCTTCCTTCATTAATTAAATGCACTTAGTTTTGACTGTCTGATTTATATGGGGTGTGCTGTGTTTACTTTGACGCATAGGGTGAAACACTAAAATATTTTATAGCTTGGTTTTATGACTAGAAAGATTTTTACTTGAAATCTTAGCCATGACAAAGATATTTTACTTTAAAATACTAATTTTTCACCTAATTTATATAATAGCTGATTGGGAAAGTAATATGCTCCTTTTATCATAATTTGATAAAGATTATCTATGTTAATGTTTCTTATGATTTGAAAAATATTTTGATTATTTAAATATTTCAATTTTTATACATTAAATTTTTATATAGGATTATTCTTAAAGCTTATTTTTACATAGACTTAAATTGCTTGAGAGTAGTAGTATTTATTTAATGGATTTTCCTACTTATTTTATATGTAAACATTGGCTCTTACCTCATGGTATATAGGTGAAACTTCATTTGTATTATAATGAAACATTACATTGAGGTTATGAAATAACACCAAAACTTGACATATAAATACAAATATCATTTATATGGGTTTAGATATGAGATAAAAAAAGGTGTAATTATAAATTTTATATGAAGTAACCACTGTGGAATAATCCTTCTCTACACTTTAAATATGTATTATTTTCATTGGTTAATAAAGAGCTAACAGGCAGGTAGCCAGACAGGAAATATAGATGGGACAGCCAGAAATAGAGAGTACTCTGGGAGGAGAAAGGACAGATTCAGGAGACTTCAGTCAGCCACTGAGCAAGCAGGTAGTGTAAAAAAAATAAGGTGACAAGTTATGAACCACATGGCAAACATAAATAGAAATATGAGGTAATTTAAGTATAATAATTAGCTAGTAACAAGCCTGAGATACTGGCGGAGAATTTATAATTCATATTCAGCCTCTGAGTCGGCTATTTGGTACCAAGTAGTAGGTTCAGAAAATGTTCATTTACAATGAACTTCTGTGTTTTAAAAAAAATTGAGAAGTCTCTTTAATTCAGGAGTGATCTTTAAATACATTTTGTGTACCCATTAGTTCTGTATAATTGAAAGGAGGGTGCATAAATGAACTATAAAATAAAATAGAAATTAATAAGTATATATGAAAAAAGTAAACCAGTTTGGTGGATCTAAAAATGGAACGTATTATTAGATGCAAAAAGATAAGCATATTTTAAGGTAAAAACTTAGTCATTTCTAGACCTGGAAGATACATTGTTCTGAAAATTACTGAGAGTATTTTAATGTAAGACAATCATAACTAAATTGCTTTTCCCGTGTCTTAGAAACAATTCATGCAATTTCTAATTACTTCTAGTTTAAATATTCTCTTCAAAATAATAAGTGACATATTACAATGGGCAACACCTTTTTTGGTGGATTTAGCATGTTTTGTAGACCATAATGACATCCTCAGGATATGATGGTAGAGCTGACACTGAAGTATCCATTAGGGATGAGCAGAAAGAAAGTGGATGGGTAGCCATACTTTATGTCTTTTTGGTCATGAAGACAATGTGTTTGTTCTTTTTACAATTTTGTGAAATTGTAAAATAGTTGGTGTCTTTAAAATCATTGACTTCATTAGCATTTTTTGCATCATGTTTTATAAATATGCAATATACATTTTAAGTTTTGCTTAGTAAAATAGCTAAAGGTCTCATCATTAAGTCATAATTATTTTATGTGAAACTTCCAAAATCTGGCTCACAGAAATGGGGTAAAAGGTTGCAAAAGAACAGATTTTCACCAAGATTTCTGGCTTCAAATTTTGACATTGCTATTTAACAACCATGTGCCCTTGGTCAAGTTACTTAAACTTCTAATTTACATGATCTTCTTATTAGTGTTAATTCTATGGTACTCTTTAAGAACTAAATAAATGAAACGTTAATTACAATGAAATCTAGAAAATTTGAATAAAAAAATTTGTAGGAAAAAGTCATCTCTGAATGCCTATTATAAAAGAATACATTATGATTAAGAATCTGGCAATAAACTACCACTCACTTGGTAGCCAGGAAGTGGAAGAGAAGAAGGAGGAAATGGTACTTTTATAGTGTATGAATGTGAAACACCTCTAAGCTGTCATTTTATAAGGAAGAGTTCCACCATCTTTCCATCTTACTACCCTGAAAACTACCCTTTTAATTACATGGATATTCATGAGATATCCATCATCAAAACTTTATCAGTTTATACTTATATGTAAGTATCTCTATTAGTATCATTTCAAAATAGAAATACTGATAATTTGATATTTATGCACTAGGAAACAATTCATTTCCACAATACTTGTTGCATAAGTATTCACTGAAATTATTGGTTAAAAAAGATGTGACATGAAAGATCTCCATTTCAGGGGAAGAAATATTCTACTTTTAAATATGACAATTTTTTTTAGTTTTTGAAAATATTTTTATATAATATATTCTGGTTATGTTTTGCCCTCCCTGGACTCATTCCACTTTCTCCCTACTTTACTGCCATTTACATCCATGATTTTGTCTTAAAAAATGAAGTGATAAACTGAGTTCTAATGATATTTTGCCATACTCATAGATCAAAACTTTATTCAATCACCACTAAAGAAGCATTATATTGTAGTAAACAGAATCAATAGGGACTCAGAGCTAGATATTATACAGAGTAAGAGACAATTTGGAATGCTTAGATTAAAATAGGATATTTTCATCTAATTCCTCCCCCCACAGGCCAGGAAACCTAGGAAAGAGGAAGTGGAAAGAATGTAAAAGCCAGAGGGAATGGAGAACAGGCAAAGTCTGTAAAATCAACTGAGCAAAGCTCATATGAACTCAATGAAACAGAAGTAGCTAGCTCAGAGCCTGCACGTGTCTGCACAGATCCTCTGTGTATATATTAATGCTCTAGCTTTAGTAGATTTATAGGATTCATGAGTGTGAGAACAAGAGCATCTCTGATTCTTATGCCTTCTCTTGGGCTTTCTTTCTTCTGTTACTTTACCTGGTCCAATTTTGATGTGATAGTTTTTATTTTATATTTTATCTTGTTAAAAGGAGAATAGAAACCAGATTCTAAGGAATAATAGTAAAATAAAGTCAAATAAAAAAGAAATAGGACAAAACCAAACAAACAGAAGAAAAAGAGCCAAAGAAAAAATGCATGAAAAAATTAATAGAAGCATATGGTTATATTTTTAAATGGTAAATACTTAAAACAATACATATCCTTGTAAAAAATTTCAAAGTATTCATTCTGTTCAAAGCTTTAATAAATATATTTGTGCAGATTCTTCTAGAAATATGTCAACATAAAATTTCAGACACTTTTTTCCCATAACTTTTAGAGATTTTAATTTTTTTTTTTTTTACAAATTTGCCCAACTCTTAATTTTTTATTACAAATTTCTTTTTGGAATAACTGCAAATAATCTACACATTTGAAAATGTTCAGTCTTTGATGAGATAACTGTGAAATTTCTTTTTTAAGATAAATTCATTGTTACTTCCTCTACCAAGTGGTTAAATCTGTTGGTTAGTAAAATAATCAGTCAGTTTTGTTATGGGTTATTTGTACACAATGTACTTTTCCTAGCTTATTGGATTTTACTTTTCCGTGTTTGCATATGTGTAAACACACATAACATATGGTGGATATTCATAACATTAGTAATAATTGCCACACGTTTTGTATTTTAGAATTTCTTAAAAACAGCTGTGGCAGTCTTGCTTTTAATTAAAGTTTGACTCTAAATATTACAATTGTTGACATGGTTTTACTCATATCTATTTATTATTTGTCCTGCAATTTATTAGAATTTTCCACTTTCCCTTTTCTATTCTACCTTGTTGAATACTTTTCTCTATTTATTCTCTTCTACTTATGTTTCTTGTTCACCATGAGTTTTTAAAAACACTTTCCTCGTGAATTATAGAGCATGTCCTTTCTTAACAGAGCTGTATGCCTCAATACCACTATTTCATAAAATATCTAAGGAACATAGAGGACTGTATAACCAGTTTATTTAGTTACTTTGTCTCATTTTTGAAGATGTATATCTTATGCCTTTGTGTGTGTTTATTTGTATGTGTGTTTGTGTGTGTTTACAGATGCAGATATATGTGTTTGACTTCTTTATAAACGTGAACAAATAGATGTGAATATATTTATACAGGTTGATAGTTGATATAGCTGTACCAATCTACCATTCTTTTTACATACATCAAAACATTTAAATTTTATAAAATAGCTAGTTATTTGAAATAATTCAAATTTATTATAAAGTTATTAGTATTTGTTATTATTTTTTAACTTTGAGTCTTCACTTTCCAAGGTTAATTTTTCTGTGTTCTATTTTTACTGTTTGGACCACCAGCCTTTATTTTATTTTTCAGACAGGGTATCACTATGGAGCTACTTTACCTGGAACTTCTTACATTGGCAAGACTGATTTTGACTTTCCAGAGATCTCTCTTCTTTTGTCCTCTCCCTCTGCTTCTGTCTTTGTCCCTACCCCTACACCTGTCTTTGAGCTTCTCTTCTGCCTGCCCAGTGTTGGCATAAAAGGCACATGTCTCCATGCATGACTTTTTTCCATAAACATTTGTACTGTGCTGTCTGGTTGTCTGCTAGGGTCTCTGAGCTTTTTCTTTTTAAAAAGTATTTTTTTTCTAAATTTTATTTGAAACACATTTCCTTTTCCCTTTGAAATTGATGGTTTAGCTTTTAAGAGAAAAACACAAAACAAAAAATCATAAAGCATGAGACCAAGATAATCTTGCTTCCATATGTTAGTAGGATGTTATAGTTAGTCTTCTGCTTTCAGTACATGGATAATGTGTGGTACTGTGGTAATTTTATGAATTTATCTTGTTTTAGGATTGCTTTCTGTGTGTGTGTGTGTGTGTGTGTGTGTGTGTGTGTGCAGGATCTTATTGCTTCTTGAGTTTAAAATCAATATTTTTAAAATACAGACATCACTGATTGGATTTACTGACATTCACCTTGCCAGGTTTTAGACTTTTAATGATGTAAAAGTGATGGTGGTAAGAGCAGAATACTTGTTCAAATGTAATCACGTTTTGACATTTGAATTTTGATATGATGGTCAGAAACATGTTCTATGATATTCTTGTCTGTTCTCAGACATGGCAGGTAGCAGTAGTTTTAAGTCACATCACCAGGAGGTTAAAAACTTGTACTGTAACATTGCAGTGTATGCTAACGTGATATATTTAGTAACCAGATTGCTAAACCCATTTTTATACATTATCATGTTATTAATTTAATTCACTTAGACATTTATAATTTTATTTCCCTTTCTTCTAAGTATCACTTCTTGGTTTTAATTCATTTTTCTTTATTTTAACAAATGATTTTTATAATGTTCTACCATCTATTCTATTTTATATTATAATTTCTGTTCTGGAATTTTTATTTATGTTTTTATAATTATTTGTCTTTATTTTAGTGAATTATCTTATTATTCATACTTATATTTTACGTGAATAATAATTTGCAATATTAAAAGGTCATATTTATAATCTAAATATAGTATATACAGCATGCATTTGCTTCTAAAACAGAGCAAACTTCCTGTTTCATCAGACCTAGTAAATGTAAGTACTACAATACACATGGATGAAAATTAGATTTTTATGTATCTTTAAGAAAATTCACTTTATTCTAGCCATAATAAATCTAATGATACTTCTCAGCCTTGCTTTTCAGACTTTCTGAAAGATGGTTGTATAACAATTATTACTCTTTGATTACAACAGTCCTAAGACAATTTTTTTCTTTATTGTATGTCCTATCTGCAGGCTTAATTAAATAGTTTGGCATTTGTCTTAGTTAGGGTTTCTATTACTGAATAGAGACATGATCATGGCAACTCTAATAAAGGAAAACATTTAGTTGAGACTGGCATACAGTTCAGAAGTTTAGCCCATTGTTATCAGGCATGATGCAATGTGGTACAGTCATACATGGTTCTGAAGAGGTAGCTGAGATTTCTACATCAAAATTTGCCAGCAACAGGAAGAGTACTGAGTCACTGGGCCTAGCTTGAACTTCTGAAACCTCATAGCTGACCACAGTGCCACACTTCGTCCAACAAGACCACACCTATTTCAACATGGTCACACATCCTAATCCTTTCAAATAATGTGACTCCCTAAAAACTTATGAGGTCATTTTCATTCAATCATAGCATTCTACTATATTACTCATGGTATATAACCTTTAGAACTGTCAAGTGTTATATTAAATACTGAAATTACATCTAAACAAATAATTTATATAATTCCAAAATGGTCATGTGCAACCTTTTGGGAAAAATCACTGCAGTACTAATTGCAACATTTTCCTACTAACAAAGTCTTACATTTTCATCCTTCAGGAACTGAAGCCAGAATATTTAACTAGGGCTACAAATTTTTTCATACTCTATGGTAGGAAAATTCTTGCAGGCAGATATTCATGGTTATTGTTCAGTTTACTTCATGTATTCCCAGAAAGCTGTTTTCTCTTTCATTCATAATATAAACATCCCTGCTTCATCTGATTTATCTTATCTGCTATTGATTTATAGAGGGAAAGAAAGTAAACAGTTCTCTCTTACAGAAGGATGTGAAATTATGTATTAATATTGTTATATTATGGTGTGGGTAAGTATACAGGGTGAACTATTTATTTATACTTTATATATTAAAAAATTTCATTACTTTATTGTGAAACTATTCTTCCATTTTGGAATACTAAAAAAAAAATCAAGGTTTTCCTTTTTAAACCTACATATATCTTCTAAAAGAAAAAGTATATGGAAGAATTTTTAAAGGCTTTTACAATGGAAGAGTATTCTTTTAACTAGTATGCTTTTATTAATATGAATAATCAATAAATTTAAATAATGAAAATAATAATAACTGTTATCAATGTTATTTATTGTGTGTAGACTGGTTATACATTTTCAAAATTCCATGTTACAAACGCATTCTGTTGTCAGCTATCTGCCAAGAGCATAAACAATTGAGCTTTAACATGACACAAATACATCTCAATTTGTCTGGATAAATGTCGGCGTGTGATATGTTTATAACTGCTGTCATACTCCGTTTCTCTACCCTGTCAGTTCAGTAGAGGTATAGGATTTCACCATATAGAATTCAAAGCATGTTTAGCACTTTGTGCTGAGGTACTGCAGCTTCAAAGTGTTTACAATTTCCCCTCCTATTGAATCTTCTCTAACAGCACTAAACATTATATTGCTGAATGAAAGACAGACATAAAGTTCCAAAAATACTTAGACTACTCAACAAAAATGGTTTGATGTAGCATCTATAGTACATGCAGAGATTAAAAGTACAAAATAGTTTGGTGAGTGACATCAAATAGAAAACTCAAATATGCTATCTGTATTTGAAAACAACACACACACAAAAGCACCTACACATTCATACACACACACACACACACACACATATGCCACCCATTGATTTTCACAACCTATTTTCTTTCTATGTTACAGCTCAGCTTATTTAAAAGCACTTTTATATTGTAGGTGGAAAAATCAGTAGGAAAAAATTAAAAAGTAATAATTTCATTAGATGTAAATTTTTAAAAAGTAAGGAAAGTTATTTATTTACACACATACATTTTTGCCTCTTAAATAATGTTTAGTTTAGGTATACTGACATCTCAATTCCTCAGAAATCTTATAAATCTTTACTTTAAATCAGATATTATTGTGGCAAAATACATGATAATCAACACAAAATGCCTTTACATATTTAGACATGCTGTGTTTGTGTGTGTGTGTGTGTGTGTGTGTGTGTGTGAGAGAGAGAGAGAGAGAGAGAGAGAGAGAGAGAGAGAGAGAGAGAGAGAGAGAGAATAAAAAGATAATATGCCATGAATTTAAAAAATAGTATGGAAGGGGTATGTGTAGAATGTGAGGAAAGAAAATATAAGGGGGAGATGATACAGATATGTCTTATTCTCAAAAGTTAAATATAAATAAAAATATAAAAAAAGTTTGAAATAACCATTTTGAAGGGGGAAAATGTGGATGGTTTGTTTTGGCTCACTGTAATTTAGATTTATGATCCATTGACCCACAGATGTAGGCCTGTGGTAGGGCAGTGCATTATGATAGGAACATGTAAGCAATGATGATCTTTTACCCTACAACCAATGTGAAAGATGGACAGGAGGTGTCATGGCTCAATATCTAATTGATGGTTCTTCCCACAAGACCTAAGCTATTAAATTTTGCTCACTATGCCATATATGTTGACCACACATTCAGGAGCCCGCAAGTTCATGTAGTACAGTAAAAAGCAAACTATTATTTCTACACACTACATATGACACAAATAAGTTTTAATGAAAATGTGTGTTTATGTTTTCATGAAGATATCAAGTAAAGAGCAACTGGCATGTTCATAAAACTTTTGGAGACTTAAATATCCAAACCAATTTATTTTATAGTAAGCTCCAGGAAAATCTGGCTAGAGAGAATGACATTGTCTCAAAAACAAACAATTAACACATTTTTTTTCAAAAAGAGGGGGAAAATAGAAAAGGAAATAAAAGAGGGATTATTAGTCTATATTACTCAAATACAAAACATAACAGAGTTGCTCCTCTAAGAGGCTAGATGATTATTGACTAAAAGATGATATCAATAAATATTCCATAAAAATCTGTGTGGGTCATATGTGGCATGTAATGAGAAATCCAATAGCTTACAGTTCACCATCACATACAACTAGACACAAAGTACTTACCTAGTACTAGGCTCCTAAAAAAAGACTCTGCAGAGTTTCAACTCACCACCAAACTGACCACAAAGATATCAAAATATTAAAGGTATATATCTTTAAACAATTACTAATATATACCACATATTTCTGTTCACATTTCAACTTCAGTGGCTAAACTGTACGCTCTACATTTTTCTGTGAGTGTTGATATTTTAAATGGTTTAACATGGATTTATATTCATTTTTTCATGTAAAGAAAGATAAAAGTATCAATTATCAATATTTTATGCATTAATGACATGCATAATTTTTCATACTTTTGTCATACATTTTGCTACACTCTGTAAGAGTTTGTTCAAATTGTAGTTCCCGGATAAATTTGAGTGGAACCACATTTCTTGTATATTTGAGACAATAAGTTGTAATTCTGTTCTTGGAAGGCCACCACCCCTCTCCCTTGAGAAGCAACATCTGGCAATGATGACTCAACTGACTTCTTTCTAAAATCTAGTTACTCTTCTTTCTTATAGTACACGTTCAGCTTAACCCCAAAACAAAATACTTGCTAAATCCAAAGCAGAACTATATCATAGCTTCCAAGGAAAATGGATTTATAATTCCTTTTTTTCCCTTAGGCTTAATTACATTACAAGCAATTTTATTATCAAATACTCTAATTAAGTACAAGGAATTGAGGAAAGAAACATGAAAATAGTATGTATATGTATTGGAAATAAGTCTTGATATAGGTCACATAATGTGCATTGCGGCTTCTTTTCCATGGAAACTGTGGCTGAACTTTCTCCTCTGGGAGAAATTCAGGTGATGATAACTGGATGTGTTCTTCCTCCCAATCCCCAATGCACATAGAGCATCCAACTTATTTCAATTTAAGTGGGAGAAAAATAAATTAATTTCTCAGTGCATAAAGCATCTAAAGAGCATCTTTTCTATTCTCACCTAATGAAATATTAATTTTCTTAACTAAACTTTAGGTTTAGTAATTTTTTTAGAAAATAAATACAAAGTTATATTATATCTTTAATCCAGATAATATTCATCATAAACTTACAGTGGTCATACCAGGAAAATTTTGGATGATCATGCCTGAGAGTCAACCCATTTGAATCTCATAAGGGACATGGATCAATTAAAGAAGCAAACTAGGCCTCCCTACTGGACACTTTCCTCTAACTGGAGTCCTACAGATGTCAGATACTAGAATGAACACTGGTGATTAATACAGAGAGTCAATTACGTGAAGATTTATTAAGAAAGTATCTAGGGCATATATTCAATGGGTATTTATCGTTTAAATTTTTAGTTTCTATATTTTTTTTGCCTTTTAAATATTCTTTGTGTTGCATTGGAATTTGAAAGCATTTTAGCCTTCAACGCAGTAAATAGCACATTATATATTTTCAAGTGAAGAAACTTGAAGCTCAAGCTTTTTATATCACACATACTTGCATATGTGTACACACAATATATTAGATAGCAAACATGAATAATTCAGCTAATGTAAAATTAAAGATTTAAATATTCTTTTCTGTGTCAAAATAACCAAATCTATAAAAGGTTGATAATCTATTACAAAAATGATAAAGCAAACTCATTTCATATTGTTTATGGAAGAAAAAAATGACACATTGATTTCTAGAAACCATAATTTTAGAATATATGCTCAAATTCTAAAACTATTCAGCTCCAATTCTTCTCTGATATGTAAAAATATTTGCTTGTCAAGATATATTATCCCCTTCTTAGATTATCTCCAAACTAGCTAGAAGTTGGACAGAGTAAACAATGATAAATGGTGCCACCCCTCACACAATAAGGCTGGGCTACTAGCTGCTGTCTTAGATCGTGTTGCCATTTAATCCTTCTCCCCTTCCATGTTAAAACTGGTCTTCCTGCTCTGTCTGCTCACATCTCCTTAGGGCTTTCTCCTGAGAGTCCCTTAAGTCCAGTCTTTGCTTCCCTCAGCTTAGGGTATGCTTTTGGATGCTATGAAATGTAATATGAAGATCCTGTCCTTGACTTTCCGGCCAACCCCCAAGTCTGCCCCACTGCCTCTTATCACCAAATAATCACACAAAGGTTTATATTAATTTCATGCTGATTTACCTATGGATCAAGACATATTGCTTAATTCTTAAACTAACCCATGATTCTTATCTTGTTTAGCCATATGGCTTGGTATGCTTTCTCAGAGCAGCATTTCAACTTCTATCCTCTGCATCTGCTGGTGTCTCCTGTGGCATCTCTCTGGTGTCTCTCTTGGTGCCTCTGCTCTGCTCTTTCTGTTCCCAGAGTTTTCATAGTCTGGAAGCCCCACCCAAACTTCCTGTCTGCCTTCTGGCCAATCAGCATTTTGTGAAACCAATAGGAAGAATAAATATTTATAATGTAACAGAACATAGTCCCACAGCAAGGAAAGGAAGAAGAAAAAGGCATCAAATAAAAAGAAAAGGAAAAGGAAAAAAGAAGTTATGACCACCCCTAAATTATAGAATAAGTACACTGAGCAATTACTAGCCCTGGAATAAAATAAAATACACGCTCTCTGTCTCTGTTTTTGTCTCCTCACACAGAGTATAGTGGGATTCAGGTGTTATTGAGATAGGCCTAGAGTTGTAGCTTTGGAGTCTCATGATCCAGAATGGGATGTGGCCAGCCCCATTAAAAACCTCATTTCTCGCTGACCTTCCTTCTTGTCTGTTACTGTGTTATTCAGGAGAAGTCTGGCATCATCCCAGTGTGGGAGGGTTTTACTCTCCAAACATTGCCTTTAAGTTCAGTTTCCACAGTGAATGTTTATATAACCCTAATAAACATTGATCCTTTATAGGATCAATTACAAATAAATAATTCTACAATATCTGGCATCCAAGGTGGTGTGCCAGTTGTAACAAAAGGTTTTTGGCCCAGGATAGCCCCAAGTTGTTTTATTTTTAAAAATGACTAAGACACTTATATTAATTATATATTGTTTAGCCTATGGCTCAAAAATATTGTTAGCTTTTGCATCTTAATTTAATCAAGTTTTATTAATATGTCTTGTCACTTGGCCTGTGGCTTATCTATTTTTTTACAACTTGTTTTTTTGGTGGCTGAATCACATCTCTTTGTCTCTGCCTTCTTTTTAAAAAAAAAAAACAAAATAAAACAACAAAAACACCTTATGTTCAGATTTCCTGCCTCCTTTTAAAATGCCATGCCATAGGCTCAAACAAACCTTTATTAATGTATGTTGTTTACAGCATGCAAATATAGTATTCTAGTAAAAAGGTAAAGCTACTAAACATCAAATTGAAGATAAACTTAGTAAAGATGATACCTATATCATGGTACACATTGAAACTATAAAATTGTAGACTGTCAATAATATTAAATACATACAATAAAGTGGAACTGTATATATATTCATATTGTTATAAAACATTATAGATATATGAAAACACAGTAGAAAGTATCTTTTGGAAGGAGATTATAAGTGATAAGTATTTACACTTTTATGATCTTTTAATTTACCTTTTATTCTTATAAGTAGCATGCTATTTACAGTTCAGAACAAAGGCAATCTTATGGGACTTTTAACATTAAATTCCTGAGTTAATTTTATTTTAAAATATCATCAAAACGCTAATTGAGACGATTACATTTAGTGAGTTAGAGAGACACAAAGTTTTACACACATTTAAATGCTAGCCAAGCATGGCTTTGGCTTCAATTTGAGAGTGTCATATATGATAAAATGTTACCAATAAAAAGAACATTATAGATGCCCTAATTAAAATACCAGATTTAGCAATAAGTGACTACATGAAAATTCCACATTTGCTACGCATGAAAATCTATTTCAAACTGGCACATGGTTTGTATTTGTTTGAGAAACAGGAATTGAACTGTAGAAAATAATGCAACTAATGGGCCAATGTTCTTCACTCAAAATAGTCATTTGCATTTTAGAAAATGGTACTAGCATGAACATTTACTAGGAACAAAACTTTCCCAGTTGACCATCCATGACTATTTAGCTAATGTTTGTATGTAGAAAATGAAAATAGTTATCTTTAAAGTTGGGCCCACAAGTAAATGAAATAATATATGTAAGAACATTTCTCCCAAATTTTGTCATATTTTTTAAAAAAGTATTTAATACTAAAAGTGTCATTTCATTTCATCCAGGGTATGAATAACCAGGGTCACAAGTGTCCTTTGAAATATTCAGATATCATTAGACAGCAAACTAAACTGTGAGCTTCAAAGAACAATTGTGAGTACTGTAGGAAGCATCCATGTAACAATCTTTAATGAGCCACAGTTTACATGTAATAGTAATATTAAGTAGAACAATATGGAGTGTATAATTAACTTTGAGAATATGAGATGACTAGAACTATGTAATCAGAAATACTCAAACTGGATTTATAAATGAAGGAGAATTTGAAAGTGAAATATAAGTAGCAAGTAGCTATAAATATTATCAAAGAAGTCAGTTCTTGGAAGTTAAATGTAGAGAAAAAATTCTTTTGAATATAAGACATGAGCTTAATGATGAGGCAAAAGATGACAATAGTACACAGATAAAGCATACTTCTCTGTTGTAAACTACACTGAAAATAAATTTAAAGAGCATCTTCTGCAGTAATTTGGCAGCAAGGGTTCTTAGCACTGGAAGTACTTGGAAAGCAACTACCAGCAATCTGTATTGTATTTGTCATTGTTGTTGCTGTTGCTGTTGTTTTGTGTGTATGTCTGTTTGTGTGTGCAAAAGAACATGTGAAATAGAGTAGGAAATGCATCAATGTGTATGTGTAAGTAAAGGCCAGACTACATCAGGTGTCATTCTTAAGGTCCTGACCACTGTTATGTTTCTCATTGTTGTTTTATTTTGTTTTTCTTTGTGGTTTTGATGTAAGTTCCATGAGTAGCTTACTATTTACCATATAGTCAATCCAGGGAATGTCAGGGATCTGTATGTCTATATCTCCTATAAATAGGACTAAATATGTGCACTATTTTCAGTTTTTATTATGTGTGTCCTGGGAGGTGAACTAAAATCCTATTGAATGCAGAGCTAGTAATTTACTGATCCCTCAGTGTGGTTAATTAATGATGTTAGTGCATAACTGATTTGCAAGTAATCACATAGAGAAGGATGAGAGACAGTCAAATCTTTTTCATGAGAAGTCCTGTGATTTCTGTATACTTGTTGCTACAATAGTTAGAATTAATTGACCAAGTTCAAAGTAAAAATGAAAATTAAGACACAAATGTAGTAAATTAAAGTAGCACAGAGGTGGAATTTAAGAGAGATTTAATTAGTCAGAAAAGAGATGCTTTTAGCAGAATAACATCATGTAGAATAGTACTTAATGCTTTAGAAGAGTTCTGTGGCCATATAAACCCTCTGGTTTGAATAAATTGAAAGAGAGAGACAATGCAACAAGGATCAAAAGGATGAAACATATTTAGGAACACTGTCTCATATTCTGGTTACTGGAAGTTAATATTACGTGGAAGGAACTGCCTAATAACTACAACAGCTCTAGATTCAAGGGACTTTACATTCACTAAAATAACTCTTAGACATAGGCTAGGTACAGAGTACAGATAACTTATACAAGTTGGTCATTCAAAAATTATATATTTAAACCCCTACTTTAAATATGATTATATAGGATCAGAAAAATAACATGCAATTATATCAGTTTTCCAGGCCAGATAGTTACTCCTAGGGAATCTAAGCTATTTAACAGCCTTTTAATTTATTTCTAGGCAGTTGGATAGCATGTGGTCTGCCTTGCTGGATTCCACCATGTCATGGATCAATGACTTCTCTGGGTCTTCTAAATGAAAACTGTAATTCAGTTATTATGTCTCTGTTACTATGTGTAGATAATACAGGAAGCACAATAAATGGTATTTCATTCTCACACTTCTGAATTGTGAATATAGTTGTGCAGGCGGGGCTATTCAAGTCAAGTTTCATTATCCAGAATATCATCTGGATGCAGTTATTTGATGGAATTTAAGATATTCTCAATTTGAGGATGTATGGAACATTAGGATGGAATGAATATGTTCATTGGAGCTTGTTTATTCTGGTAATTCAAGGCATACAGAATAATGTGGATTTCAGAGTCTTGATTATATATGACTGTCTAGGTACAATTAATGGTAGCTTCTGGAGAGGCTGTCATATAATGCTCCTAAGTTAATAATAGGTTATGTTGCCCACTGTGTTTTCCATGAGGACTGACCTTAATTGGTATAACTGATAGCAGGGAGTTCTTGGTAAGCCATTTTAATCACCTAAGTGTAGCTCGCATGACAGAAGATAAAATAGCTGCTGTGAGTTATCTGCTATTAGTGAGAACACAGAAAGGTAAGAAATTACTTTTTTTCTGCATCTAAAAGTTTGGAGCATGTAGATCATAACAGCAGCTTCCTCGTGGGTTTGTGCTGATTTCTTAAGAGTTTATAAAAACTAGCTTATTATTTTTTACATAAGGAAAATTATAAAATTACTTGAAATAAAATCTTATATGTATATGGACATTAAAGAAAAGAGAGCATTGGAAACATGTCTAAAAAGATAAACATGTTTTCATACCATGTTTCTGGCCTGGCATTTCTAACCTATTTTCAAGGTTGAGACCCACTCACAACACTGTTACCCCTTAGCCCCAAATAATCACATAAATTCTTATATTAATTACATTCTTATTGGCCTATGGCTCAGCCGTATTGCTAGCTAGCTCTTACTTCCTTTTTTATTATGAATGAAGTCTCAGATTTTTTTATCCATGTATCCCCTTGATCAAACTCCCTTCACTTTCCCGACCTTCCCAGTCACTCTCTCTTCTCCCTATCTCTCTATCTCCTCCCCAGCAAGGGCAGGAGGTCCCAAGGTTCCAACTTAGCTTAGCTCTGCCTGTACTCCAGGCAGATCTGCTTTCCTCATCTCGACAAAATCTAACACTCCTTTATCTCCTTTATGATAAATGTCCTGGAGAGATCATGTATACAAGGAAAATATCTAAATAAAACAAAGGTGATTTACAAGAAGCTGATGTTCAACATCAAACTAAATGGAGAAATACTCAAACAATTCCACTAAAATCAAGAACTAGACAAAGATTTCCTCTCTTGTCTTATCTGTTCAACATAGTTCTTGAAATTTTAGGTAAAACAATAAGAGAACAAAAGGAGATTAAGGGGATATAAATTGGAAAAGAAGAAGTGAAACTATCTCTATTTGCACATGATATGATTGTGTACATAAGTGATCCACAGAATTCTACCAGGGAACTCCTACAGCTGATAAATACCTTCAGCTTTTACTTCTTATTTCATTTCCATTAATCTGTCTTGCCACATGGCCTATGGCTTACCTGGACTTTTACATGTTGCTTTCTTGGTGGCAGCTTGCAGCATCTCTCTCTGACTCCACCCTCTTATCTATGCTTCAATTTGCCCCACTACTTCTTTAAAAAAAAAAAAAAAAGAAAAAAAAACACTTTTATTTATTTGCCTTGGTGTTTGCCTGGAACTGGAACTACAGACAGTTGTGAGCTGCCATGTGGGTGCTGGGAATTGATCCCGGGTCCTCTGGAAGAAGAGGCAGTGCTTTTAACCACTGAGCCATCTCTCCAGCCCCCCCGCTCCACTACTTCTAAGATGCCTACCATAGGCCCAAACAGTCCCTTTATTAACCAATGATATTCACAGCATACAAAAAGACATTCCACTGACCTCCAATAGCTTAAACATTTAATATTTACCATTAATAAGATAAGACAATGATGTGAGGTTGCAGATATTAGTATTCAATTTTCACTAAATTGAATACCTTCTCCTCAGATGCACAAGGGGAAATAAGAGTTTTTGCTGTTTTTTCAAAAAAGAAAGAAAGAAAAAAAAAACAGGTCTCTTTTTCTGATAAGATCAAAACATTCCAATTTGCCTTTCTCTTCATCTGGCTTCTTGACAAGAGAATATTTTAATTGTTGTTTTTTGCTTTTATAAAATATTACAAAATGAAGGTTATTTATACAGACTGGGATTTTAGAAATTAAGATAATTAACTAGGTTAGAAAACTAGATTTGATTTTAGTGTTATAGTTACAGTTACCATTTCTTCTTACTTATTGCATGAGAAGCCCTATTTCTAGGAATGTTTTGATCTTATTGGAAAAAGATACCACTTTCCAAGTAAAGAAAAGTAAAGTTAAATCTACCGTAAAAACTTGACAGTAAATAAAATTCAAATGAAATGAATAGGAAACTTACACACAAGACTTCAAGGCTTCAAAGTAATATTCTGTTTTCACAAATGACAAGTTGACATTAGCTTTTAATTCTACACAGTAGTTCTGAATTAACAATATGTGAAAACTCATACTTGATATTCAATTTTAGATATTCAAAAACTTCGTTGGTTCTCTCCTGCAGAGTACCTTCTTTTAACAATAAAAAAATAAAGAGTGAGATGTTTTCAAGGGAGTATTTATCTAAATTTTTAATATGAAGCAATATTTTATATTTTGTACAGTGTATACTTGCCTATGGAAGTTCTCATGTGTGAACAAAATAATTGTGAAAAATATTTTTTTGGACGGAGCTTTGTTTATTAAGAAAAGAGAAAGCCCTCTTGGCTCCAAACTAAGGAAAGATTCCAATTCACACTTGTTTTCTAAGAATGGGTGCATCATTGCCAGGCATAGTGTCAAACACCAGTAGCCTCAGCTTCCAGAAAGAGGCAGGAGGATGGCTGCACGTTCCAAGCTAGCTTGGTCTACATAGCAAGTTTCAAGCCAGCAAGCTACATAGTAAGACCTTGATTCAGAGAATAAAACTGTAACATTACGAAGTGGGACATGGGGGATAAGTATCAAAATACACAAAAGAAAATGAAAAGAATTAAAATCAGAACTACTGAAAAAACAAACAGCTAAGTACAGAAGAAAGTGGTAGAGGAGACAATGCAGGGCAAAAGACTAGAAGTCATGCAAAAGGTAACAAAATGGCAAATGGAAGAATCAGTAAGTCATTTGGTTAAGCTTTTTAGTCAAAGGACATACACTGAGCCAGGGAATTGGCTCAGTGGGTAAAGCATTTGCCACACAAACACCAAGGACCGAGGTAAAGTCCCCAGGACGCACATAAAGCCAGGCAGTGGCATGTGCTCACATCCCAGTCCTGTGGCAAGACAGAGGTAAAGACAAGAGAATGTCAGGAAGTTAAAGGGGCCAACAGGCCTGATGTACACAGTATCAAACACCAACATACAGTATCAAACACAGGCACACAGTATCAAACACCAGTACACAGTATCAAACACCACAAAAGAAACAAGGTCTTAAATAAGGTTGGCAATGTAGGAGGTGAGGACTAACAACTCAGGCCTGTAATTTCCATACACACACCAAGGCAAACACACATGTATACACACACACACACACACACACACACACACACACACACATACACTATACATGCATACTGGAAGGGGTGGCAGGGGGAAGGGAGCTTAAACAAGGATAAACATGGATAAAAAGTTGTGACTTTAAGAGACAAAGAGGAACATTATATATTTATTTTTAAAATGTCAATTTGCTGAAAGATGTGGCAGTTTTACATATACATACAGCAAATGGCAGAACTCACCCGTTAAAAGTGAGTCCTGAGGGTAGAAACCAGGTGAGGCTCATTCCCTTCACATCTGCAGTACCCTTGCTCAGTTCCCACCATCCCCAGCAAGTGAGCTCGAGGAAAGTGATCTCACTGGCCGTCCTTAGCTCTTCTGGATGTCCCATTCAGGAAATAGGCATCTGTTCTTTGCTATCCATGTTCCAATCATGAAGAAAAAAAATGAGAACAGGGTTCTTGGACAGCTCTGCCTAGTTTCCACAGTCAAACATTTTAAGGTCTGTGAGTACACATCAGGGGAATCTAAAAATTTTAAAAGGCTTCACTGTTGGAGGTGGTGTTTCCTAGGAGAATTCTGAAAGCCAGACAGATAGGGTATCAACTGGGGGTCATATAGCAAGCTAACTGCAAAGCTAGTGTACAGATAGCCTAGAGTCTATTCATTATGCTACCTGTTGCATGCTAGTTCTTCTTTTTCTTTTTTATAATAAGTTTAGCATTTTATTTTTATTTTTTCAAATAAAAAATTTCTTTTTAAGGTATAAACTATTTTTATTAAAATGTAACAGTTTTATAACAATGAAAAAATGAAACATGTAAAATGAAAAGGCAAAGCACTTAACCACTTTATTTCCCACATATAATTACATCAAATATCTAAAGACATGCCATCATATATGTCAATCTTGCTGTTACTTCTCAGCCTACTGCTAGTTGTGACTCTGATTAGATTCCCTTCTTTTATATTATTATTATGAATAAAGTCATATTTTTTTATCCATGTATCCCCTTGTTCAGACTCCCTTCCTCCTCTCACCCCTCCCAGTCTCTCACTCTTCTCTCCATCACTTTATCTCCTCCCCAGCAAGGGCAGGATGTCCCAAGGTCACTAGGTGGCTTAGTTCAGCATCCACTCCAGGCAAATCTGCCTTCCTCATCCCAATATCAAACTGTGTGAGGTGTTCCTCTAGAGAAAATAGGCTCCAAGGTGCTTCAGATCCCAAGCTGATCAGTGGTTGTGGATTGCAGCTTGGGAATGCTTTGCTTTTTGTTTAAAGTCCACTAATGAATGAGTACATACCTTGCTAATATACCTTAGTTTGTGAAACCTCACTCAGGAGAATATGCTCCACATCCATTCATTTGCCTGCAAATTTTAGGATATCATTTTTCTTACTGCTAAGTAATACTCCATTGTGTAGATGTAACACAGTTTGTTAATTCATTCTTCAGTTGAGGGACATCTAGGTTGTTTCCAGGTTCTTGCTATGAACATAGTTGAGCTAATGCCTTTGGAGCGTGAATGTGTATCTTAAGGGTATATGCCCAGTAGTGGTATTGCTGGATCTTCAGGGAGATTGATTCCCAGTTTTCTGAGAAACCACCATACTGAAAAATATTTTTAATTCCACTCTGACCTCATGCTAACATTGCATACTTTAAAACATATGTAACAAACACATTCATTTCTAGCATAAGTTAAAGAATATTCAAAAATTGTATCACTAGAAAAATTTAGCATTGGTATGGTATCTATGGCTAAATAATTGAAAATAAGTAAGAATAAAAAGTGTTGTATACCAGGTATATTAAAATAATGAGTTAACATCAGTAGATTCAACCAAGTTGATAGTGAGACATAATTGTTTAAGTATACAGAGAAAAAATAATTGAAATGACAGTGAAACATATTGCTTCAATTATGCGTTTAAAAGTAATGAGTCTCTACAAAATAAAAAAGTAAGAAAATAAGTAGATGAGTTTAAATGTATCATGTATCAAATCAACGATTCCTATTTAGCCAGGAACAGAATTGAGCAGACAACTCACAGCACACAAATTGGAAGACACTTATATCTAGAACATTCTTTTCCTTTGAGAAAATAAACAGAAAAAAACCTCTCATCAATGGGCTGTGAACATGCTATTCAATGAAGGAACTTTATAAGTCAACTCACTATATACCTACCTCAACTGAATATGCCAGACTGTAGTGAGTCACTGTAGAACTCTGCCCTCCTTGAGAAATGGATTGGGGGATGGGTGAGAGGAGGCTGAGGGAGGATTGGGAGTGACTGGAAGGAGGTAAGGGAAGGGGAGCAGTGGTATATATGGGAAAAAAAAACCTTTTTAAATAAATAATATAAAATAGAGATACAAAAAATTATTTGATATATCCTAATTTAAACTTCAGACTCTAAAGATGCTTTAATTAAAAGTGAAATTCTATCTGAAAAAAAATTATTATCCCATTTTGATAAAAAGTATTGCCTGTTAAGTATATAAAAATTTATAGAATCTATCTATCTATCTATATATCTATCTATCATCTATCTATATTTGTTCGACCCATGTCAAAACATGTTCTTGAATAGGTTAGTAATTAAACTTTCTATTGCTGTGCTAAAATAACATGAATAATCAAAAGACTTACAAATTAAGCATTTCATTTATCTTAAGATTTCAAGGGTTATAATCCATGAATGTAATGAGTAAAAAAAAATTGAAACTCAACCCAAATTCAAAGAGAGACAGACAGAGAGAGAGAGAGAGAGAGAGAGAGAGAGAGAGAGAGAGAGAGAGAGAGAGAGGAGAGAGACTCTTCTTTAGCAGGTCCACTAATGAAAACCAAAAATTAAAATATTTCCTATGGAAGGCCATTTCTTTCAATCTAGTGTATGTTCTTTTTTTTTGTTTGAATGTCATTATTTTATTTATTTATATTTCATATATATAGGTATCTTGCCTGTAAATATATCATTATACCATCTGAGTGCAGTGTCCAAAGAGTCAGAAGAGCCCACTGAATTAGGTTACAAATGTTTTTTAGTCCTCATGTGGGTACTGGGAATCTGAAGTTCTCTGGAAGGACAATCAGTAATATTAACCCATGAGCCATCTCTCCAGTTCCTTTACTAGTAATTTTTAACTATATTCCCATACTACCTTTATTTTAACATTACAAAAAATTTATAGCCACATGTTGGATGCTGACAGAGCACTTGTTATTACTATATATTTAATGTAAACTATTCTGATTATAGTTAACCTGCTTTTATAAAATATATTTTCTTTTAATATTGATTTATAGATTATATGTCGTCAAAAGTACTGAAACTACATAGAATTTACATTGTTTATGCACCCACATAATATTTTTCAAATACTTGACATTTTATTTATATTCATGTTTTCCTGGGGGATGACATGTATGTCAGAAAATAAAGTTGAAGAAACTGGAAAGATGCAAAGAATCTGCAACTAGAAATACTTAATAAACTTTGTCTTGTAAAATAAAGAAATAAATAAATAAAAGATGACATATGCCCTTTGCAGTAGATATAACCCAAACTTTTGATTTTAGGCTTGAATTTCAATTTGCTGAACAAACTTTATCTGGACATGTTTTCTTCTCTTCTGGCTCAGCTCCATCTCTTCTGCTGCCTAGCGTATTTGTGTGAGTCAGCTCACATTTACAGAGCACCCAGTGTGAAATGCCATTTTGCTCCCTATGCATTCTGGGATTTTTGTTTGTTTTGTTTTCCCCTTTTGTTCTTGGGAATTGACAGCAGCTCCATGCTGCACTGCAAGCCATCAAGAATAGCAGTTGCTGAAAAAAATCCCAGTTTGTTCTTAAAACAAATATTATAGTAGAAACTGACTGTCTTCTCCTTCCCATTAAAATATGGTCATGAATCTTTATTTTGAATCAAGAACCAAAGCGAGTAGAGCCTTCAGCATTAGGGTCTTACAATCTACTTAAAATGGGAAACTAAAAACAGCATCAATAATCTGTGTTAATTTGGTGCCTCTTGGGACTTCCTGAACAATAATTCATAAAGAAGTTTCCTGCACCTAACAATTAGATTTTTACTAAATCACTTACGTCTTTTGATGACTGCATTGTTTATTCATGCATGCTACCTCTCCTCTAACTCTATTTATTAAGTTATGTATTTTAATTAGTTTGCAAACTACTACATACCCATTCTTAGCTTTGAAGAACCCATGCTTGCCCGACTTTATCTCCTGCCCCCCTCATTTACCTTGATTGGACATAGGAAACAATTAAAACAATAATAATGTTTTTAAATACATGGATTTAGGAGGGAGACAGGCTAGTGATTCCCTGGAGGAATTGGAGAGATGTAGTATAAGGAAAAATATATTGCATACATGTATAAGATATTTTTTTAAAAAATAATTATGTTTAAAATTTCATGTTGCTCCATCAATATGCAAAACTTTGATGTCATTCTGTATTATTTAAGAAACATTGTACTAAAATTAAAATGACCAAAATGAATTAAAAATAAGTTACCATTAAAAATAATCATTGATTCCCATTCTCTATTAAACTCATAAAATGAAATATTAAAATAAAACATTGCCTAATTAAACAAATTATCTAAAACTTATCAAGACCTGAGTAATTTTTTAAAAAATAATTTAAAGAGAAATAAAGTGATTATTTTATAACTAGGACAAATCTGAATTGATCATTTTATCTAAGAACTAATAAATGAGTTACTTCACATCCTCACCCATGGTCCTACTCAGGGTTACCTTTGCTATGATGAAACAACATGACCAAATGCAAGTTTGACATGATAGAGTTCATTTGCCTTACACTTCCATATCACAATTCATCTTTAAATGAATTCAGGGCAGAAATTCATGCAGAGGAGTAACCTGGAGGCAGGAACTGCTGCAGAGGCTATTGAGGAGTGCTTGCTTACTGGCTTGCTTTCTCTGACTTTCTCAGCCTGATTTTTTATAGAACCCAGGACCACAAGACCAGGGTTGTCTCAAGCAACAACAGGCTAGGCCCTCTCCTGTTAAATATTAAGAAACATACTACAGGCTTGTCTGAAGTCCAGTATTACAGGTATATTTTCTCAACTGAGGTTTCCTCTGCTTGGATAACTAGTTTCTGTCAAGTTCACAAAAATCTGGCCAGTACAATATTCTGTCATTGAAAGGCATTAGTGTGCATCTTAGATGTAAATAATATTTGATGGTGTAGCAATCTACTCTCTTCCCATACTCCTCTGAATTTCTATGAATGTAAGCTACATTTAAATTGCATGGCCTGTGTGTGCAATAGCTATATTGCTTTAAACTAGAAAAACCCTCCCATAGAAAATGATGTGGATTGTCTTTATCCATAGCACCAAGGTCTCAGCCAAAGTCTTATACAATGCCATTTGGGGCAACATCTGAAAACTTTAGGTATAAATATATATAGGCAGGATAAAGACAATCTTACTTCCAACTGTCTAAAATGAAGTGGAACTTTTAACTTCGTCAGTGGAGAAAAGGACTGAATCCTAAAATAAACTGAATATATTAATTTTAAATAGTAATGTAATTTCAATAGCCTCCTGTTGAATGTGTGTGTGACAGCTATGTGAACATCTAGGCATTGACATTATTATTCATTGTTTGCTAACTTTCTTCATAATTTACATTATTAAACATAAGCCAATGTTAACTTATAAAATTAAGTACAACCAAGAAATCATTCTAAATTTGCTTGTCTTGTATTTTTTTATGCATAATTGTAAGCAATGCCTGCTTATATCATTGCAACAGTTTTCAGCATTCACAGTATTCTACTGTGCCCTAGAAACTAACAGATATAACATACAGCCATGATCTCAGGTTTTAAATGCTTACAATCTAAGAGAGGACATGTAAAAAAAAAAAAAAAAAAAAAAAAAAAAAAAAAGTAGATTTATTCCAAACAATGGATTTTAGGGAGTAAGTAAAGTTCTGAGTGAATACGATGGACATGTCAAAGACCAATACCTAAGATCCATGGGAAATTGGCAACTTCACTCCCTGAGGCTAAAAGGAATGACAAAGTGTTTCTTCTGTCTTAGTGTAAGTGCTGATAGCATAGTTAGTAAATGTTCACCATAGATTTCTCTCCCAAGATATTAATAACCTAAAGGCTATTAAAAGGAGACTGTTCTGACAGAGTTTAGCTAGACTTACCTTTTTGTATCGCATCAACATACCTTTCCCTAAGTCAGACTTTATATAATACATGATTGGAGTTTCTGTGGTGCTGAAATGTCCCTGTGGAAGCTTTTCTGTTAGACTATGGGTTCGACCTTCTTTCTTTCCCTCCCTGCCCAAGTCAGTCCAAACCCTAGGGCTCAGGATGTAGCAATGAGTCTCTAGGAATTACTGATGTATTTTCTAGGTGCTGCAGGGCAGACTTGGTGAAGGAATGGGGGTGTATTTATAATTCTATTCTGCAGTACTTCCCATTTATCACATTGAAGTGTAGGTCCCTCATTAACTCATCTACACACAGGGACTCACTAACTGTGAGAAGTCTGACACACAGACCATCTCAAAGGGTTGCTGAACAAAATAGATAATGTTAAGCTGGGCTTTCTATCTGAGGGAGTCTTGTAAGTACTTTTAAAGATAAGGAACGTTTATCACAAACTCATTTATTTTTTAGAAGTCCTGCTTCCAAGCCTTGAGATGTTGGCTGACCTTCACTTCCCAGTGGGATAAATACTTTTCTATTTACATTATAACTTGGTTTAGATATGTTTCTTAATTTATTTTTAGCAAAGAAAGTAAATCCTGTTTATGTATTGTGATTGTTGCTACAAACTGGTACTGAAAGACAATGTTCTTTGTAAATAATATATTTCATAGTATAGTTTTATTAAGCTTTTAAATTTCTCAGCCCTCCTTCTAAGTCCACAAAACATTATTTGCATGGCTATTTCTTCTCTTATTTTCCTTTAATTTTGAACGATTGCATAAAATTCATTTTTGTCTGCTTTTTATATGGATAAAAACATGTCATAGCCCTGGAATTTGGAATTTCATGTCACCGAGGGTTTTCATTTTAACAAGTAGCAATGAAGAATATTCTAAAATGCCATGACATATATCATTATGCTAAAAATGTTTTCATTTTGAGATTTCTTATATTAATTTTTATCCTAAATGACTGGGCATCTATATAATTCTCCACAGTAAGAATATTTTAGCATAATTTAAGAATGATGGCATCTTAGGATTTGTAAACAGAGTATTCAAAAGAATGTTTACTTACAGATTAAATATCAGCATTTACTTCATGACTTTCGAATAAAAGAAAACCTGTATGTTCCCTAGATTAACACAGTATTTCATGAACTTATTTAATAACACATGAAACTCTATAATGACTCCACTTAAAATATTAAGTGCATCAAGTAGAATCTAAATGTAGCACTAATATGCAATCAGTAAAATTATTCTATCAGGATTAGTATTTTGCTAAGGTATGACATTAAACATGGATTCAATATCACTGATAATAGAAATAGGTATATATTCTGGATTAAAAAAATCCTTTAAATAAAATTTAAGTTTTGACATGTATAACTAAATGTTTAAAAAGAAATAAAGAAAAATTTTAAATAAAACATTGGAGAATTTAATTGCTTCTATTGCAATAAGGATTTCAGGGAGAACTCAGAGCTACAGGTTTTATTTATTTTGTTTATTTGCTATTTATTTTCTAATTTCACATGTATTTTTGCATATTAAACAGGGGACTATAAAGATATTTCAGTGATTAAAATTATTTTTAAGGACTCATGTTAAGGTTTCCACTGTAGCATATATCTGTAATTCCAATTCCAGGAGGTTTTAGGTTCTTCGCCATGAGTACCAGGGACACACATGGTACATGTGCACATACGTACATACATACATACATACATACATACATACATACATACATACATAAAAAACTCCTACACATCAAATAAAAGTAAGTAAAATCTTTCAACAGAAAGAGAAAAAGTATTAGAGAATTTGAGATGACACACCATCCGTAATTTAAGCAGCTAACAACTTTTACTGATTGAGTTTTAGTAAAGAAATGATTGTATGATCATGAAAGTATCAACATCAAGTTTCCAAGAGACAAGACCAAAGGAACTCAGCATAAAATTCTTTCTTTAAAATATTTAAAGATACTAACTTAGGATATTGTCAACTACAGAGTAAGATTAAATCTTTTTTCTTAAATTAACTTCATTTCTAATTTTCTCATAGTTTTACTTGCTTATGGCCAGTAAACATTCTAAAGCTATTCCTCTATAGAAATAAATCTATGACTTTTATATTAATTCAAAATTAGAAATGAGAACTCAGATTTTAATTTAGGTTTATGTACAAATTATGTTATTAGGACAGTTATTATGTTTGTATTCTCTTTGGTTTCCAGTGTCTGAATTTTCTATATAGGCTACAATACTTACAATCAAAGGAAAGTACTTAGGTACATGTATTGGTTTTACATGTGAGATCAGGTGCACACACTACCAGGGAAACAGTTTATTGAGGAGTGATGCCAGGCAAGTACAGGAGTAGAGAAGCAGAAGAGGAAAGAGAGAAACTGCAACACGTTGTCTCCTTTTAAGAGAAAGGATGGGCAAGGATTTATATAGCCACACCTAGGAATGTGCCCTCCATAAGGTCTACTCTGCTGGTGCCATGTTGGCTTTACCACATGGCTGCTACATGCCAAGAATTCTTATTTCACCCAGCGCCATGCTGAGTTCACCACATGCTATGCCAGGAATCCTTACAACATGCATAGTTCTTTAAGTAGTTAAAGGATATCATTATCTTAGGGGTGTTTGTCTTACTTTTTTGTGGCTGTGACAAAATGTCTTCTTTAAGCACTCTGAAGTGGTAAGGATTCATTTGGGCTCAGCCTGAAAAATTTGGCATAGTCCATGGTAGTTAGAACAGGCTAATAGGACGCCTCACAATCTGACATAAACAATAAATATGGCTATGAGAAAGTGGGGGAATAGATTATGAAATTGCATAGGTAAATGAATATGTTCAGAATACATTGTTTGAAACTCTTAATAATTTAATAAAAACACCATTTTAAACACTTCATGCCAAACAGACTAGCGAGATGACTCAGTGGCCTGCCTCTCACTTAACAAATCAGGGTTCCAGAGCAAATTGTAATTCTAGCTCTAAATTATCTGATTCCTTTTCTATTCATCCAAAAATGTACATACATTCTCACATTTCACCTACACAATTAAGTATTTTTTTTTTATTTAAGGCATGTTGGATTGCACAAAAGTATTCATGTAGTATGATTTTATTTCAACATTATTTAATATGCTATTGATAACAGAGTGAATACATTAACAAACGCTTGCAAAAAGTACATTGCCCTCAAGGTGATATGAAACATCACTGCCTAGCTGTGAGAAAAAAATGTAAGAAAAGATATCACAGAGAGGTAAATAAGACAGGAGCATAAGGACCATGATGCAGTACAAACAGACCTTGCAGAAATAAGGATGAATGAAGGAGGACAGTTTTCTGTGTAAGAGAAGACATCTTATTTATTTTTTACTAAAAATATCTCATACAATACAAGCTGATCACAGATTCCCTTCTCTTCAATACTCCCAGCTTTCCCAACATCTGTTCCCTACCAGATCTACTTCCTTTATATCCTTTCAGAAAGGAGCAGGCTGCCAAGAAACAATAACTAAGCAAGACAAAACAAGATGTAGTAAAACAAGACAAAAGCCCTCATATTAAGGCTGGACAAGAAGCAGAAAAGAATCTCAAGAGCAGGCAAAGCATCATAGACTTGACTGATCCCACTTTAAGAGTCTTTGGTTATTTGTTGTTTATTTATTTTATATTAAGACGGGAGGTTTTCTCTGTGTAACCTTAGTCATTGCCCTTGAACTGGCTCTGTTGATCATACTCAAGAAATCTGTCTTTCTCTGTCCTCAAATTCTGGGATAAAAGACATGAACCTCAAAAGCTCATCCCAATCCCTTTTTTTAATGCATATATACATGCATATCCAAAATATATGGATAATATAAATAAATAGATAAGTGTATATGACATTTCATCAGCTTTCTTATATTCAAAATATTATGACACTATATTTTACTATTTGAAAAGAAACAAATCCCAAATCTATATTTTGTGGCAATCATATATTAAAAAAGAAAAACATAAATAAAACTTCACCAGGAAACTCAGAGAATACGTATTGCAATGCAAGATTATAAAAATGCAAACAAACAACCACAGAGCATTCACTCACTCCCAAGCTAGGGTCTGATGGCACACACCTGTAACCGTAACTGTTGGGGATGAAGCCAAGGGAGGATCTCAAGACCCAAGTCACTCTATACAATTAAGTGATGGATGCTATCTCAAAATTAAAGTTTAGAAGACTAAGAAGACATGTTAGAGTCCTTGCATAAGACACCAATCTTTAGTTCTACAGGAAAGAACTGTTGTCACTGTTGGGAAGAGGTGAATGGTTCATGCTTACTGCCTTTCTAGACATGCTTATCTGAACCTTTCCCATTCTCCTGCAGAGACTGGAGATGACATAACTAACATTAATAGTTGAATTTCCAGTTTTATAGGACTGATATTTATCTCATATCTCCAGTGACTATGAGACAAAAAAGAACTTCAACTTGTTTTGTCTGCACCCAGATCATTGTGCTCACTGGCATTACCTCAGTGACCTCATAGAGAGAGTCTGAAACCTAAATTTAGCAATTTAAATTGTGCCTCATTTTACTCTTTGCTCATTGTTTCTCCACTTTCTACCAGCTTGTGTTTTCCGACCTTCTTCCTGGTACATGTGTTTTGTTACTAGAACCTTTTATTTCCACATCTAGGAAACTTGTCTGATTGTATGTCCCCTCTACTCATTTTCCAAGCACTGCTTCTTCTGGGGGATAATTAAATTTTTGTTTTCATTTTGATTCTCTTGTACACCGTGGAAGAGGTAAAAAAATGAAACCATACATTATAGTCTTAACCTGTATATTCTTCTAGCATCAAGTCTACTGTAATCTGGTTACATTTTACTGCAGAGTGATAATCAAAGAAAATTGAAGCACATGGTAGCCAATTTTCACTCATTTGCCACTCAATTTGGTTGTTTCAAGATAAAAAGAAAGAATGCTGCAACCTTCTCCCCCTCCATCCGTCTGTCCCTCCCTCCCTGTGTCCCTCTATCCCTCCCTCCCTGTCTCCCTGACCTCTTCCATGTCTCCCTCCCTCCCTTCCTCTGTTCTTCCCTGTCCATACAGGAAGTAGTTGAGTTGTCAGGTGAGCTGAAGGCATTTGACAGAACTGCTGAAAGGAAGAACAAAAGGAAAGAAGGAAAGAAGGGAGGAAGGTATAAGCTCATGTCTAGTGGGAAAACACCTTTCTCAGCCATGATACTGGGATGAGAGACTCAGTCCTACCTCAACTGAATATGTCAGATCAAATGGACTTGTTTTAGGATCCCTTACCTTCTTTGGGGACTAAATGGGGGGAGGGGAAGAGGCTGGGAGAGGACTGGAAAAAGGGGCAGGAGAGGGAACATGAAAAAATTAAAAAATAAACAATAAAAAAGATTCATAAGAAAGAAAGAAGGAAGGAAGGAAAGAATGAATGACAATTGCTAGTGGGTAGAAGCTGAGAATGGACAAGGAAGAATTTTCGTAATATTGAGCTTTGAATTTTAACATTTTATTTATTTATTTATTATTTTCTGGCTACTAAGAGTGGCTTTGTCTTCCAGAGTACTATACCTTGCTAACCTCTTTTCCCAGAATTCCACATCTTAATTTTCTCTTCTTTCAACATTTGACATCAAGTTAAACAAACTAATAAAACCTGAGTGTTTTAAAGAGTTTAGCTGAGAGCACTGGGGAGTGTTTTAATTTAGAAGCACATATTGTCCCTTAGCCTAGATCTCCACTTATCCCTTAATATGTACCTACCCTCTTCAGTCCTATGGACTGTAGCTTGGTTCATTGATTTAACAACTAGCATCTGCATATAAACAAATGCATACCATATTTGTTCTTCTGGTCTGGGTTAACTCACTCAGGATCATTTTATTTTCTAGCTTTACTCATTTGTCAGTGAATTTTATAACTTCATTTGTTTTAAAACAGCTGAGCAAAACTCCATTTTGTACATGTGTCACATTTTCTTTTTTTTTTTTTTTTTGTATTTTTCTGTTGAAGGACTTGTAGTTCATTTTCATTTCCTGACTATTTGCACTAGAGCAGCTGTGAAAAGAGTTGAGCAAATGTCTCTGGGGTAGGATGAAGTTTCCTTTGAGTATATGTCCAAAAGTGATTTAGCTGGATCTTGAGGTAATAGATTCCAACTTCCTGAGGGACTACCACACTGATTTTCATAATAGCTGTTCAAGTTTGCAGTCTCCCTGGCAATGGATGAGTGTTCTCCTTATTCTGCATCTTTGCCAGCATGAACTATAAGTTCTTTCATCTATGTTAGCCTTAGCCATTCTGACAGGGGTAAGATGAAATCCCAAGGTTCTTTAGATTTGCAAATTCTTGATGGCTAAGGATGTTGAACATTTCCTTCTTTCTCAGGCACTTCTCAGTTTTGATCTGTATCTCGTTTTAAAATATTTTCTGAATGCCCGCACGCGCGCGTGCGCGCGCACACACACACACACACACACACACACACACAAATATATATACACATACATATTTGGTGTATTAGTCCTTGATTAGCCAGGATGGGATACTGACTTAGAGGCATTCTGTCATAGTCCCAGAAATGGTAGCTCCAACTCTGCATAGCTATTCTGAAGAGTATTTGAACTACTACATTGTTAATTTTTCAATTATTGTAAGTATTGACTACTAATTTTATTTTATTGAAGCAAGTATATTAACAACATATCTAAATTATAAAAACATAAAAATGACCAATCTAATCTGTAACCAAATTCATTTAGATCTATGAAAGACCACAAACAGTATGTTTGGGATCAGTTCTTCCACATGCCTGCATCAATTTTAATGATGAAAGAGTATTAGTATCTACAAATTGCTGCACCATAGAAGGTGGTTCATGCACATTCATGTTCATCCACCTCAGAAATGCTTTTTGATAATGCAATATTATGACAACTGAAAGTAAAATGCTACATTTCACTCAATTCACCCTACCTGCCTACCTGCAGTGTAAGAAATTGTGAAGAAGATTTAAATTTCTGTTTACAATTTTATAGGAAGCCCTAGACTGCCATTTTAATATGAGATAGGACTTAGGCCTATAAAGTTGAAATGTTATTAAAATTATTTTGTAGAAGAATGAAATTAGCCAAGTAAGGTTAAGTAACTTGCCCAAGGTTGTCCATTTTTAGAAGGTGGTAAAATAAGAATTTGAATGAGGTTTGCTTGAACATGCCCTTGTAGCCTCATCAACACTATATGTATGGAAAAGGTAGAGTGAGAGATTAGGTACATAGGCACTGGAAAGCACTAGCTCAGGTACAGAGGGATAGTGTCTACATAGAGCCTTCTCTCCCATATTATAGTGTCTTTGGTATAGGAAGGTAATCTGCATACTACCAAAGAAGAAACCATAATATCAATCCACCCACTAACCCTCAATTTGCCAAAGGTGCCCTGCATGTGTTAGTCCAATGGTGGCTCAGTATTTAGGAGACTAACCAACCAATATCTGATTTGGCTTAAGGCTCAGTCCACGAGATGGAGTCCATACTTGACACTGCTTGTGCGACCTATAATCTGAGACTAGATAACCCAAGGATCTAGGTTAACACTAAAATGACTTCTAATGATATTTTGTTATACTCGTAGATCAGTATCTTGCTCAAACATAATAAGAGGAGGTTCTTCCTGAAGGAGAAGGAAACAAATGCACATCCAGACATTATGCAAAGAATGAGAAATCTTGGAACACCTAGCCCTAAACTACATGTCCCCATATGATCCCTACTCTTAGGGCTCAGGAGGGTGGGGAGGAAAGAGCCTAAGTTACAGAAAGGATGGAGAATGCCCCCAAAAAAACAAGGCCTACTAACTCATTATAGTCAAAACGCATATGAACTCACAGATACTGAAGGCTTAGCAGGGCTTTTATAAGTCTGAACCAAGGCGCCTCCTTAGCACAGTAGGCAGCGCATCAGTCTCATAAGTCTGAACCAATACCTTTGTATATATGTTATGATTTTTGGTTTAGTATTTCTTGGGAATCATAAATGTAGAAACAAGTATATCTTTTTATTACACCTTTTGGGGGAGCTCCTTTCTTTAGTTGGTTTTGTCCAATTTTAATGTGCTAATTAATTTTATTCTTATTATATTGTATTTTATTATTCATTAGAAGCCTATTTGTTTTCTGAAGAGACAAAGAGGAATGACTCATGAAGGAAGGAGTTGTGGGAAGGAACTTGGAAGCAGAGAGGTAGAGTATGTTATGTGAGAAAAAATTCCATTGTCAATAAAAAGAACAATGATTTTGTCTAATCATAAAAGCTTAATGTCAGTCAAGTTAATTTGCAAATAATTCATAAAACTCTTATTGGAATTGCTTAAACAGTATGTGAGAAATGACTGAGAATATGCGTACATAAAATAATTAATTTCTTCAATATTCAAAATAAAAACTTCAAAATGGGTTTCTGTTATGGAGATACATATTTTTGCCAAGACAAACTATACTATTATTAAAATAACATGGTCACATTTTCAAGATACTTAAATTAGCATGTTTAACATCAAGTTAGGGTTAGCACAGGGGAATACTCACTAAAAGGATATTTATGTTTAGTTTTGAAAAAAGCAACACAAGATTTCTAATGTACTTACTTAGAAACAAAACTATTCCCATTCTTACATTTGTGTAAGGCAGAGTCAATAAAATTAAGTACTTAATTACAAAGTAATTACTTCCCCATCAAATTAAACATAATTTATGTAATCAATAGATAACAAGCATATTTGAAAAATAGGCCCAATTATTTTATTAAAATTTAATATCTTTATAAGACACATCTCACCAAATTATACTTTAATAAAAAAGTAAAGTAATGAAATGTGTGATTTCTAATTGAAGAGATTATTAGAAATGATCAATTGCTTGGTGAAACATACTGGAAATAAATAGTTAAGGCTTCTGAATACCTAAATAGATTTTCCAAATGATATACAATGTCTTTGGAAGGAGAGCTTGTACCGTGAAATGGAATTCACAAATGTGAGACAAGTTTAAATCACTATAGAAATTGTAGGAACCAAGCTATTAGCTAGAATTAATTTCTGGTGAGGTAAAAATGTGAATCACCTCTCCCTTATTGAATCAAACAAACTATATTTCCTTTTATTTCGGTTCTTGTTCTCTTACTCTATAACCAATGGCAATGGGCAAATGTTTTCTGTATTTTTTTTTCAGAAAAGCCTTCAACAACTTATCAATGTTCTCACTGATCTATTTCCTTCTATTGGGCTCATTTACTGTCCACCTTGTGGAGATCATTAAATCCTAGTTACAATAGAATCAGTCTGTGCAGGATGTTCTAACAGTGCACAGAATGGACACTGCAACAATGGGGAAAGAAGAAAGAATGGCAGACCAGAGGAGAAATACTATAGACGCCTATTAAATAAAAATCATTGTGTGAAAAAGCCTACAAGATTTTGTAGGATTTGTCTGATTTAAAATTTAAGGAATTGTGTAGCTATTGCTCTTCTTCCTCATAACTTTAGGCTTCAAAGTGTGCTACAGCATGCTTTAGCACAATGCTTCTCTCTTTACTCTCTTTTCAACCCATTCTTCCTACATTGTATTGTACAGCAAGAACACAATGTGTGCTGTAACTATAGAGGTCATATTACTTTGGAAGAGCTCAAGAAATATGAAATTTGCCCCCTGTAGATCACAGTCATCAGAATAATCCACCTTCAAAAAAGATTTTGGTGGTTAAAAATATTCTGATAAAAATACAAGCACTTGGTTGTCAAATGGCACTTCAAAATGTTATAAATTAAAAGGACTTAGACCCTTCCAAGAAAATTAAGATGATATTAAAAAAATCAAAAAGTAACAAAGATGGTTTGACTTTATTAATTAAATGCCATTTATGCTGGAAAACAATGTATGTAATTCCCAATAGTTAGCTCAGTAAAAGTCTTTGATGTGCAAATTATAAAATGTTATTGGATTTCATTAGATAAATCAGATTTAAATAGAACTTGAATAAATTTTCATTTTCATCAGATAGAAAGACAGTATTGTAAAGATTTTAAATAAATAAAAAACATATAAATATAGTCATCCATAAATGTAAATGGAAATACAAGCATACTTTTCATTGCATAGGTTTAAGATGATTTTAAAATATACAGATTTGTAAATAAATGCAAGAGTAGTTATCATCAGGATCTTAGAGAAAAATTCTATTTGCTGAGACCATTGGCTAAAAGAAATTCATTTTCTGATATACAGAAGATTAAAAGTCTATAGTCAAGTTGTCAGCCAAGTCCATATGACTTAGTGACACCATTTCTAGTTATAATTCCTTGCATGCCTGAATGATTGCTAACCTCTGTTGGATCTATACCTCTATAGGGCAGAAAGAGAGATGAGTCCATTCAGGACACCAATTCTATCATGAAAATCCAATCTTCATTAATCTGTACAAACCTAATTATTTTTCAATAATGTCTTGTAATAGAACTGTATATATATATATACATATATATATATATATATAAAACTATATATATATATAAAACTATCCATGTTGTAGTAAGTTTCCTAGGCCCTTTTAGGCTCAAAGGTTCAGGACCTGGCCCACCACGGCTTTTCCCCCAAAGAAATGAATCAGACACTTATGTTAACTTCATACTGTTTGGCCCATGTCTCAAGTGCATTACTAGCTAGCTCTTTCATCTTAAATCAACCCATTTCTACTAATCTACCCGCCACATGGCTCAGCCCGTGGCTCACTTGGATTTCTTACATGTCTGTTCTTCTCGGGGGTCAGATGGAGACTGCCTAACTCTGCTCTTCTCCTACCTGCCTGTTCTAAATATGTTCTAAAGATATATTGTATAAATGCTGCACTTGTAATTAATAATAGTGTTGTATCTTTATTTTATTTTTAGGGATTAGATGCACAACAGAGAGAAGCAAAGTTTCATTTTTTTCACAACTCTATTATTGTGTAAAAATTTTCAAGATTTATAATCCATTCAGAGAATAGTTGAGTATGATTTCAGAAGTGTCTCAATGTTATTGTAACATAAGTAAAGCAAAAATGTCTTCTGTTGGCAGAGAGTCTCAATCAAAAGGAAAGAAGAGCTTCAAGTAGCTCAGCGTTTAATTTTTATTTATTGGCATTTTTAAATTTTGGGTTTTTTTTTTCATATCAACTACAGTTCTCCTTCCCCACCCTGCTCCCACTAGTGCTCAGCTCCTCCCCTCCCCCATCCACTCCTCAAAGAGGATAAGGCTTCCCATGGGGAGTCAACGAAGTCTACAATATCAAGTTGAGACAGGACCAAGACCCTCCTCTGTTTATCAAGGCTGAGCAAGATAACCCTCTATAAGGTATGAATTTCACAAACCCAATTCACAGGAAGGCGGTAAGGAGATTTGGAAAGAGAACATGAGGTAACAGAATGCTAGAGTCCATAGCAGAAAAGGACAGAGAGGTAGAACAATGATATAGAAATCTTGACAGAGCAAGCCATTTGGGGTTTTAGGGAGAAACCTGGTGCTAGGGAAACTACCAGGAATAAGATGACCCCAACTAAGACTCCAAGCAATAGTGGAGAAGAGAATTCCTGAAGTGTCCTTACACTGTAATCAAATTGATGGCCATCCTAATTGCCATCATAGAACCTTTATCTACCAACTGATGGAAGCAGATGCAGAGATCCACAGCTAAGCACTAGGCTGAGCTCCCAAAACAGGGAATGAGATGAAGGACAGGTTATGAGCAAACGGGTCAAGATCATGATGAGGAAACACACAGAGACAGCTGACCCAAGCTATTAGGAGCTCACTAACTCTTGTCTGACAGCTGAGGAACCTGCATGAGACTTAACTAGGCCCTCTGAATGTGGATGACATTTGTGTGGCTTGAACAGTTGTTGGTGGGGGTGGGGTGGGGGAGGGATCTGGCAATGGGACCAGGATTTATCCCTAGTGCAGAGATGTAATTTTAAAGGGAAAATATATCACACATTATTTAAACAGTATAAGATGTGGTCATTATACATATATATGTATATATGTGTGTATGTATATATATATATGTCCATATGTATATGTATATTTCTGAAGTGAGTATAAATCCCCAGTAGAACACAGTCAATAACGATGAATTAACATACAGTAAAAATTACAGTAGATGTGTATAAACTAAGCAAAATACACAAGATCAAGGCAAAAATGTTTTCTTCTGAAGATAATTTTGGGAAAGGGAAAGAAATGTACCCAGCTTTATATATGTAACACACTTGATATAAATCATACAAGTAATCATGCAAAAGTCTCTGTTTCTCTTTTGAATAATTAGGGTATTTAGTAAGAGGAGTGAGAATGTTAAGCGTGAGATAAGTTTAAGAAAAGAGAAGGTCCTTTCTGTGAGTACACTCAGAAAGATGCTTTGTAAAGGCGTGAGTGGTAAGGAAGGTAACTAAGGAATAATTGCTACATGTAAGGTGCATTCTGATATGCGATTATGGAAAAGCTTTGAGTAGTTTTTGAAGAACTGCTAGTGACCTTTGAAATCATATTATTTTATGTAAAATATCTTAACTGCATATTTGCAATGAGAAATCTCAATTTTTCCCTCATCCATGCTCAATTTATGTTAAAAAAGAATTTAACTTATATTGATAGAAATAAAATATCATATATTTTAAATCAAAGCAAATAATGGGAGATATATTAAATTTGCATTGACAAATGTTTGGCTATCATGTATCTGAGAAATAAAAGGAGAAAAAGAAGAATATAAATGGCTTATAAAGGAGGAATTGACCCCATCACGATAGATGTATTTGGCTTCATTTTGAGATATTTTTCAAATATGTAGTATTTTATAAAGCTTTCATATCATTTACAATCAGCTTTAACCCACAACTTAGAGGACACAATTTTCAGTCTTCTTATTTAGACTCCATTTTCCAGCACATCTTCTAGAACTGAATCATTACCACTAAGTGGTATAGTCTATGTCTGAGCAAGCAGCCAGAACACAAAAGAGTGACATCTGACCTCCCATGATGACTACAGCATCTAAATACACACTGCTTTCCTGGAATGGTTGGAGGGGACAAAGAATAGGTGATTTTATCCTTAGATACCCTAATTATTGGGGCACGCATCATTCTTAAGTACAAATAGAGATAAAATAGACTCTTACTTCTTTTAAGAAATATTATGGTACATATTATACTAGACACTCACAGATCTAACCCACCACCATCATCACCAACAAAATAGTTCAATCACTATATTATTGTGTTAATAATACAATAAATTAAACATCATTGTTATATAACCCTGATAATTATGTAGTATTTATGTTATGCAGAAAATAAATTTGTTTTCTGAATTCACCCACATCTCACTGATCACATATACTGCTGTTTCTTTTTAGTTTCATTTCATGTTCCTGTTTTAATGACTTTTCTGGAAATGTACTTTGTCACTTCTAGAGATGAAACTGTCAGTTTTATTTTGATATTTCTTCTGTGGTCTTATACCTTAAACATACACTTTTAGTGATCAAGACATGATTTCCTTAATTATGAGTTATCCTATTAATTCTACTTTCCCTCAATTTTAACTTCTATCCTCCAAATCCTATACACTTCTGAAGACATGACAAGCATTCTTGATGCAGATTAAATGTTTCCTGTGAGGAAGATTTTTAAAATATTTTGTAAAATAATTTAATGTGCATTTTTGCTTGCTACCACATAAGTCACACATGTTTATCAAGAGAAAATTAACTACCCTAGACTCCTATTATACCACTATGGATTTTGTGAGCATGAATCCTTCTCTTGATGCCTGTCAGACCTTATTATACTACTATTTTGATTTTATCACTCTCCTATCAAAATCTTCTTCCTGAGGCTAGGAAGATAGATCAATGGGCAACATGTTTTCCATGCAAGTCTGTGAACAGTTTAAATTCTCAGTCCCCACATGGGACACACATGAGTAGCAAAACTAAATGTAATTCAGGAATGACCCAACAGAGTGCTATGAGGCAATTTTAGGAAAATATTTAAAAGCTAGCTTTGTGTTCACTGACATGAACAAGAGACACTACCTCAAACAAGAGGAAATTTGAAGAACATCAGAGGTTTCTGTCTGGCTCCTGTATGTACACACACATATACACACACCTATACACACAACTCCTTTTACTTTTATTTATTTATTTGCCTTGGTGTTTGCCTGGAACTGGAACTACAGACAGTTGTTAGCTGCCATGTGGGTGCTGGGAATCGAACCCAGGTCCTCTGGAAGAGCAGACGGTGCTCTTAACTGCTGAGCCATCTCTCCAGCCCCTCCTTTTACTTTTAGATAAACTATGATGGATTTATTCCATTTAGCATACAATATATACGATTCTCAGTAAGATAACTTCAGAAGCTTCCTTTAAATACCTTCCCATCACTGTAATATTTGCTGTGAATAAATGAATAAATTTTTAATAACAACCAAGTACATGTCCCTAATTATATCTTCACATTTGATCAGATTTTTTCTTTTTTTATTATAAATAAAGAAGTCACATTTTCTATCCCTGTACAATCTTAATCAAGGTCCCTTCCCCCGCCAATCACATTAGGTCATTCTTTCTTCTCCACATCTCCCCATCTCCAACCCCCCCTCAATGGGCAGGCGATCCCAAGGTCCCAAGGTCCCAATATTGTTTAGTTCAGCCTCCACTTCTGGCAAATCCAGTTTTCTCTCCCGAACATCAAGACTGAATCAGGTGTTCCTCTAGGGGGAGTGGGATCCAAGGTGTCAGTCCAAAGTGTTTCTGATCCCAAGCTGTTCAGTGGTTGTGGTTTGCAGCTTGAGCATGCTTTGTTTTTTTGTTTGTTTGTTTGTTTGTTTAGAGTCCACTAATGAGTGAGTATATCCCCTGCTTATCTTTCTGGGTTTGTGATACCACGCTCAGGAGGATATTCTCCAAATCCATCCATTTGCCTACAAATTTTAGGATATCATTTTTTCTTACTGCTGAGTAGTACTCCATTGTGTAGATGTACCACAGTTTGTTATCCATTTTTCAGTTGAGGGGCATATAGATTGTTGCCACGTTCTTACTATTACAAATAATGCTGCTATGAACATAGTTGAGCTAATGACATTGGAATGCTACTGTGCTTCTTTAGGATATACACCCAGAATTGGTATTGCTAGGTCCTTGGGGAGATTGATTCTCAATTTTCTGAGATACCGCCATACTGCATTCCGGAGTGGCTGAACAAGCTTACACTCCCACTGACAATGGAGGATGTGTTACCCTTGCTCTGCACCCTCTCCAGCATAGGCTGTCATCTGTGTCTTTTTTTCTTAGCCAATCTGACAGGTGTCAGGTGGTATCTCAATATATAAAAGTGATCTACAAGAAGCCGACAGCCAGCATCAAACTTAATGGAGAAAAACTCAAATCAATCCTACTAAAATCAGGAACTAGACAAGGATATCCTCTCTCCCCTTATCTATTCAATATAGTTCTCGAAGTTTTAGCTAAAGCAATAAGAGAATGAAAGGAGATTAAGGGGATACAAATTTGAAAAGAGGAAGTGAAACTATCTCTATTTGCAGATGATAAGATTGTATACATAAGTGACCCACAAAATTCTTCCAAAGAACTTGTATGGCTTATAAACACCTTCAGCAATGTAGCAGGATACAAGATTAACTCAAAGAAATCAGTAGCCCTCCTATACATTAAAGATAAAAGGGGTGATAAAGTAATAACGGGAACATCACCCTTTATAATAGCTGCAAATAGTATTAAATACCTTGGAGTAACTATAACCAAAGAAGTAACAGGTCAGATGTTTCTGTAATCTACCAAAGATGTAGTGACTGATGCTTTCACAACCTAAATATTCATATTATTTGTAGCAAGGCACTAAAAAGACCATCTGCCTCATAATAATTAATTAATTATGCAGCATCACTTTTGTCAATAATCATAAGGGTTTTTTGTTGGTTTTTCATGGTTTACTTTCTATATGTGTAATAGCAATTTTTCATTGCTCTATTTTGTATATGTAATTATGTGTGTGTTATTCTAAGAACATAAGGAACCATTTTCCTTAAATTAAAATTAAATTTTTCTTACATAATATATCCTGTTTACAGTTTTCTCTCCCTCTACTCTTCCCACATCTGGATCCACAGATTTTCTGTCTCTTATTAGAAAGCAAAAGGGCTTCTAAGTGATAATAAAAGAAAAAAATATAAGAATAGAGTAAAACAGTCTAAGAAAAGGCACAAAGAACAGATATTGATGCAGAGATCCACTCCTTTGCACACAGTCTCCAGTAAACTAGAAGCCATAATATACACTTACATGAACTAAATGAGAAGAAAAATAAAGAAAATAATATCGTATTTTACTACTATATATTCATAACAAAGGAACTGATGCTACATAGCATTATAAGAGAAGGAAACTCAAAAGATTTCTATCAGTTTATTTCCTGTAGCCCACTCTTAAGAGTAGGTTGTTGTCTCAGTGAGACATCCTTGGAGAAAACTAATGTTCATTTGTAAGTGGTTATCAGTTGGAGATGGCTTCTGGGTTAGGATTGGTACCATGTCTCCACTTTTGTAAGTTCTAAGACCACCTTTGGTGCAGATCCTATGCCTGTTGTCTTAGTCTCTGAGGATGTATACAAGTGTCAATTACTTTCACTTAGAGGGTTTGTTTCCTTGGTATCCTCTGTCTCTTACACTCTTTCTGGCTCCTCTTCATCAGGGTTCCTTGGACCCTGGAGTGAAATATTTGAAGGAGACATCTGACTTAGAGCTGTGTTTCAAAGACTCTCACTCTCTGTGTATTGTCTGGCTGTGGCTCTATTTGTTCCCACATGCTGCAGGAGGAAGCCTCTCTGAAGATGGTTGAGCAGGCACTCGATTATGAGAATAGCTGTCATTAAAAGTAATTTTATTTCTGTGTACTTTTAGTACAGCATTAGTAATTGCTTGTACCTGAGATCCCTGGTTTATATAGTCTCTGGTAGTTGTTTACCAAAGCAGTGTCTATGGGTTTCATTTTGGTTAAGGGCCTTTAGTCAAATAAGATATTGGTTGGTTGCTACCACAGGTTTTGTTACACCACTACAATAGCATATCTTGCAGGCAGAACTACACTGTAGATGAAAGGTTTTGTGGCTTGGTTGATGTTTACATTTCTGTCTTCGTAGTCTGCATTGTATACCTCCCTATTGAAGGAGTGAAGACTCTATTCAGAAACCAGCTCAACTTCTCCATTCCTACTGAGTTGTGTAGGTATTGTTTTCAGAAGAGGTTTTGCTGGTAGGTTTCAGTGAGCAACTTGTAGCCTTGGCAACAACCTATGTTGTTTGGGGTTCCCATGTGCTCACTTTGGTCAAAGAACCAAATAGAAATTACCTATTCAAGGTACTTGAAACTTCATTTGGTGACAAAATTCATCAATTAGGATAACTCGTCCCCATTGTTTGGCAAACCTATTTTGATTACCTTCACGTATGTATACATTTTACAAAGAATCTATCCTATTAGTTTTCTGTTCTAGCCTTGGGATGACACACAATTTTACCTGGTTATCCTCATATCTACTCTTTTGTTGCTACTTCTTTCTTTTCCCAATGGATCATCCTGTGCTATTCCCCATACATCTATAATGACCTGTTTTATTTCTCTTTCCAATCTAGGAATGGCTAGCATTACTTAAGAGCCAAAATTCAGAAGTAGAAGTAAGTACAAACCATTTGTGTCTTTCTGGATCTAGAATATTTCATTTAGGATGTTTTGGTTTTCTGTTTGTTTATTTTTTTCCTAGTACCATCCATTTACCTGCAAATTTCATTTTTAATAGATTAATAATATTCCATTACATAAATGCATGACATATTTAATGCACTGGGTTTTTTTTTGAGAGATATCTCTTTTTTTCCCCCAAAATTCTGGGTATTATGATTAGAGAAGCAAATGAACTTGGATGAGCAAGTGTCCCTGTTCTAAGATGAAGTGTCCTTTGAGGATATGCTCCAGCATAGCATAGGTGGATCTTAAGATCAATGTATTCAAATCTTCCTGAGGAACCACAATGCTGAATTCCAGAATGACTCTAGGAGTTTGCCATTCAGACAGTCACAGATGAGTGTTCCTTTACTTCACAACCTTGCCAGCACGAGTTATCATTTGTTTTATTGATTTTATTCATTTTGGTGGGCATAAGGTAAACCTGCAAAGTAGTTTTGATTTGTATTTCTGGATAACTAAGACTGCTGAACATTTCTTAAAGTGATTCTCAACCTGAAAGTGATTTTCCTTGTGAAAATTCTGTTAAGATTTATGCCTCATTTTTAATTGGTATTTTTTCTTGGTATCCAGTTTTTTGAGTTCTTTTTATAATTTTGATTTTACTCTCTAAATCAGAGTCTTGCCCAGGAAATAAAATTTCTCTTCCTATTTTGTAGGATGCAGCTTTGAATGATGGAGTTCTTATTTGTGTAGATGCTTTTTGGCCTCATAAGTAAACTTTTACTTAATGAGTGAATGATGAAATTATCTGTCATCCAGTGAGTAGATTACAGAGATGTACTTTTTTTTTGACATGCTTGCTTAAATTTGAGAGGAATTCACTGCTTAGTTTTTTTTTCAAATGTGTAATAATCTTTGAATTCAGTGTGTGTTAAAATTAAAACAACAGGCACTCTGGAGCAGGGGCAGCTGAACTCTGCACCTGGCCACACCCACAGCTCCTGCTGCTGAGGGAATCTGCAAGGCTCCCCACTACGACCCCGAACTGAGTGAACTGAGCAAACCAACTGCAGGGGTCTCTGAGGGGCAGATTCGAACCCTGACCAGAGGTGAGGAGGGTTCGGCAGGCCTCAGCGCCTGTATCCTGGCCTGGGAGGGAGAGTTGAGCTCCCATTGCTTCCGGTTCCGCCAGCGGGACCTGTGCTCTCTGTGGCTTCCCAGCACTCTGGAGCAGGGGCAGCTGAACTCTGCACCTGGCCACACCCACAGCTCCTGCTGCTGAGGGAATCTGCAAGGCTCCCCACTACGACCCCGAACTGAGCGAACCAACAACTGCAGGGGTCTCTGAAAGACAGAATCAAACCCTGACCAGAGAGGTGACAGGAGACACACAAACCCAAGTGCCACAACTGACCAGGAC